>JAVRFV010000361.1:0-64787 GCA_032716605.1 Paralithodes platypus
TAATCTCACCACCACACCCCCAATGAAATTAATTAATGTATATATGGTCCACCGGATTTCGAACCCGGGTTATCACACACATATTTTTGCCACCTTAACCATTACACCACCAGGACGGTTAAAGGTTTATGCACACGCCTACGACTTATTATCCATTCTCGAATACTGGATATTAATCTAATCATGTTAATATTCCCAACCGCACTATGGTAGCCTACTGTTTAAGTGAGAGGAAAGAATATTCATGGGGCACAGATCATATAGACCGGCCTCTCGAAGAAATATCCCTAAACCTACTAATAATATTATTTTTATTAATCTCACCACCACACCCCCAATGAAATTAATTAAAGTATATATGATCCACCAGGATTCGAACCCGGGTTATCCCACACATATTTTTGCCACCTTAACCATTACACCACCAGGACGGTTAAAGGTTTATGCACACGCCTACGACTTATTATCCATTCTCGAATACTGGATATTAATCTAATCATGTTCATATTCCCAACCGCACTATGGTAGCCTACTGTTTAAGTGAGAGGAAAGAATATTCATGGGGCACAGATCATATAGACCGGCCTCTCGAAGAAATATCCCTAAACCTACTAATAATATTATTTTTATTAAACTCACCACCACACCCCCAATGAAATTAATTAAAGTATATATGATCCACCAGGATTCGAACCCGGGTTATCACACACATATTTTTGCCACCTTAACCATTACACCACCAGGACGGTTAAAGGTTTATGCACACGCCTACGACTTATTATCCATTCTCGAATACTGGATATTACTCTAATCATGTTCATATTCCCAACCGCACTATGGTAGCCTACTGTTTAAGTGAGAGGAAAGAATATTCATGGGGCACAGATCATATAGACCGACCTCTCGAAGAAATATCCCTAAACCTACTAATAATATTATTTTTATTAATCTCACCACCACACCCCCAATGAAATTAATTAAAGTAGATATGATCCACCAGGATTCGAACCCGGGTTATCACACACATATTTTTGCCACCTTAACCATTACACCACCAGGACGGTTAAAGGTTTATGCACACGCCTACGACTTATTATCCATTCTCGAATACTGGATATTAATCTAATCAGGTTCATATTCCCAACCGCACTATGGTAGCCTACTGTTTAAGTGAGAGGAAAGAATATTCATGGGGCACAGATCATATAGACCGGCCTCTCGAAGAAATATCCCTAACCTACTAATAATATTATTTTATTAATCTCACCACCACACCCCCAATGAAATTAATTAAAGTATATATGATCCACCAGGATTCGAACCCGGGTTATCACACACATATTTTTGCCACCTTAACCATTACACCACCAGGACGGTTAAAGGTTTATGCACACGCCTACGACTTATTATCCATTCTCGAATACTGGATATTAATCTAATCATGTTCATATTCCCAACCGCACTATGGTAGCCTACTGTTTAAGTGAGAGGAAAGAATATTCATGGGGCACAGATCATATAGACCGGCCTCTCGAAGAAATATCCCTAAACCTACTAATAATATTATTTTTATTAATCTCACCACCACACCCCCAATGAAATTAATTAAAGTATATATGATCCACCAGGATTCGAACCCGGGTTATCACACACATATTTTTGCCACCTTAACCATTACACCACCAGGACGGTTAAAGGTTTATGCACACGCCTACGACTTATTATCCATTCTCGAATACTGGATATTAATCTAATCATGTTCATATTCCCAACCGCACTATGGTAGCCTACTGTTTAAGTGAGAGGAAAGAATATTCATGGGGCACAGATCATATAGACTTAGATTTAGATAAGACTCGTGCAGAGTCGACAGGGACTCGGATGGGCCGTGAGGGCCAAGTAAGAGAACAGTCCTTGGCCCAATTAGTCAAATTGGTGCCGGTATTTAGTGAAACTGAAGTCACAGAATTTTTTAATCGTTTTGAGAAGAAGTGTAGGGAGCATAATTGGCCTGAAGAGAAGTGGGCAGCTCTAGTCTCCTCAAGACTTACGGGTAAGGGTCTGAAGGCTTATGATGCACTGCCTTTAGAGTCTTGCATTGACTACCCAGAATTGAAGAGAGCTGTCCTATGGGCATTCGAGTTGCAACCGGAAACATATCGATTGAAGTTTCGGGGTGTTAAAAAGACTAGGGAGGCGACCTTTCTTGAACATGCCCGGAACTTAAAAGATGCACTTAAAAACCGGACACGTTCTGAGAAAGCTGAGACGGCAGAACAGTTGACTGAGCTGTTTCTGCTCGAGCAGTTTTATAAGTGTACTGGTGCAGAAATGACTTTAACTATTAAAGAAAAGAACCCAAAAACTCTACAGGAGGCAGCTGAGATGGTTGACCTCCGGCTATCACTAATTCGTGGGTGCGGGTCTGCCCAGCGTAGTGAGGCAGGTAACAAGGGGCGTGACGCCCCACCCCCCCGAGTTAGTGATATACCTTATGCAAACAAGTACAAGAGCCATGATACCAAGACTGACCACAAGACTAGCAACGTCCCATTTAAGAAGGGGCCGGGCCCTTCCCAGTACCAAGGGAAGCCCAAAGGGGAGTTGGAGTGTTATCAATGTCATAAAAAGGGGCACTTTGCAAGAGTCTGTCCTAGCAAACCACCTACAGCAGCAGTGTCTTTGGCCTGCAACATTGGTGTGTCTCCGAAGTCATCTGAGTTTGCCCGGGGCAGTTCGTCAGAGGCACAGCCAATGCAGAAGCACCTGGGAGGCTCGAACCCTGCTCAGGATGTTTTTGCGACCATAGAGGGCGGGGTTGCGTGATGTGGGCGGGGCGCAAGCATGGAGTAGAGGTCTTGCGTGATACAGGTGCTTCCCAGACTCTGATGAAAAACTTGACTGGCTACCCTATAAACGTGGCTCGGGTGGTAGTGGTGCAGGGTATTAATGCAACTCGGTCATACCCGCTGGTGCGGTTGGAGTTGGAGGTGGATGGTGTGGCACGTGAATTGGATGTCGGGATTGTGGAGAAACTGCCAGTGGAGGGCGTCGACCTTCTTCTCGGCAACGACTTTGCAATGCCCGCTTCTGAGGTTCTACCCTTAGTCGTTGCCGAGAGGCCGGCCGACGTGAGTAGGGAAGAGCAAGAGTGGGTCGAACGGTGCCAGACACAACCCATGGCGTGTGTTGTCACCCGAGCTCGGGCAGCTAAAGTGTCACAGCCTAGTCCTCCGTCTTCAGACCAGCGGAGGAACGATCAACAGGAGGAGGCTAAAGCAGGAGTTGGTTTTAAGAGTTTTGACTCGGCGGCTCTCCTGGGTGATTCAGTATTAGCACCATTACTTAATTCTGGAGTAGCCCCTGGGCCTGTCATCGAGAGTGACGAGGCTGGGCATGACGAGTCTCCACGACAGCAACGTTATGTACATCGAGAGAGACAGAGGGAGCAGCCCAGTATCGGGGAAGGCCATGCATTGCTCCGGGAGCAGTTAGATCGCTTGGCACCCTCAGATATACGTCGGTTGCAACTAGAGGACCCTGAGCTCCAAACGGGTGCTAATGGAGCTGTAGAGCTCGACGAGGACGGCGATGCACAGCCAGGAGATTTTTTTTATTTAGAAGGCATCCTCTATAGGCGTTTTCAAGACCCTAAACGTAGTTGGGAAAAGGGGCCCGGAGTAGTGGACCAGTTGGTGGTGCCACGGGAGTGCAGGGATAGCCTACTGAGGTTGGCGCATGACACACCACTGGCAGGACATCTAGGGGTGAGAAAAACGGTGGCGGCTTTGGGGAAATTGTTTTGGTGGCCGGGGATGAAGTCTCATGTGCAGTCATGGATAAACTCATGTGATATTTGTCAACGTGTCGGGAAACCGAACCAAGTTATTCCTAAGGCTCCGTTACACCCTATTCCTGTGATTGGGCCAGCCTTTAGTAAAATTATTGTTGACATGGTTGGTCCACTCCCTCCCACTAAGGCTGGAAATAATTGTTTTTTAACCATAATGGATGTTGCCACTAGATACCCCGATGCATACCCTATGACAAATGGAATGGCTAAGACGGTAGTCAGTAACTTGTTGTGGTACTTCTCAAGGTACGGGTACCCGGAGGAGATTCAGTCTGATCAGGGATCTAATTTCACCTCCATCATGTTCAAGCAAACAATGCAACAGCATGGGATACGAGCAGTAGTATCGTCAGCGTATCACCCTGAGAGTCAAGGGGTGCTTGAGCGGTGGCATGCTACACTTAAAAGCATGCTCAGGTGTTATTGTGCTGACAACGGTATGGATTGGGATCTTGGATTGCCTTATGTGCTGTTTGCTGCTCGGGAGGTACCTGGTGAGAGCCTGGGATTTAGTCCAAACGAGCTGATTTTTGGACACCGTGTCAGGGGCCCCCTTAACATGGTGAAAGAAATTTGGGAGGGGACTGTGCAGCCTTGTCCATTATTAAAGTATGTGCTTGAAAGCCGTGAGCGCATGCTTAAGAGTCTGGAGATGGCAGGTAGAAATTTGACAGAATCACAAGCTTTGATGAAGGACAGGTATGATCGCAAAGTGAGGCTCCGGAAGTTCACTGTAGGACAAGAGGTATTAATTTTGTTGCCTTTGGTTGGTAACCCCCTCTCTGCGAAGTACACTGGACCTTATAAAATTGTAGACAAAATTTCAGACTTAGATTACCTTGTTGCCACTCCAGACAGGAGGAAAAAGAACCAGTTATGTCACGTGAACCTTATTAAAGAGTATGTGAGGCGCCCCTCTGAGCCTCTCACTGTCCCTGTGTTGGCTTGTTGCGGCCGTGGTGGAGATAGAGAGGGGGACAGTCAAGCTTCAGAGGAGGATAGCTGGGATCAACATGTTTCAGCGGATCAGTGGGCGGGGAACTCGAGCCTAAGGGCTGACGAGGCTATAGCTCATTTGCCTGAGCCGCAGTTTGATGCTATCCGTCAGTTGTTCGGTTCATACCCCACTGTATTTGCTGAACACCCAGGCCTCACTACTCAGACTATGCATGATGTTGACGTGGGGGACCATCTACCCGTTAAGTCAATCCCGTACCGTGTGCCCCCCATAAAACTACCAGCTCTGAGGGATGAGTTGGAGTATATGCTCGGTAGAGGGTTGATAGAGAAAGGCACAGTTAAGTGGACTTCCCCCGTAACACTGCAGCCTAAGCCAGATGGCAAGGTACGCTTTTGTATTGATTTCCGTAGGTTAAACGGTTTGACTCCAACTAACCCATATCCTCTTCCTCGGGTTGATGATAGTGTTGACAAAATTGGTAATGCTCGTTTTTTGTCTAAAGTAGATTTAGTAAAAGGTTACTGGCAAGTACCTTTGTACGAGCGTGCTAAAGAGGTATGTGGTTTTGTTGTGGACGGGAGTACCTACCGGTGCAATGTTATGCCTTACGGACTTAAGAATGCACCAGCAACGTTTCAGAACCTGATGAATGAAATTGTAAAGGACATTCCAAATTGCACCGTATATTTGGACGATGTAATCATTTATGATGACGACTTTGAGAGCCATTGTGAGCACCTTGAGACCTTGTTCCGGAAACTTAGTGAAGCAGGTCTGGTAGTAAATTTGGCAAAGTGTGACTTCGTAAAAGCCACTGTGCAGTACCTTGGGTTTGTAGTGGGAAGGGGACAGGTGTGCCCTCCTCAGAACAAGGTACAGGCTATCAATAAATTTCCGCACCCAACAACCAAGAAGCAGATTATGAGATTCTTGGGTATGATAGGCTACTACAGACGCTTCATAAAAGGTTACTCAACGGTGTTGGCACCTCTCACAGATTTGTTATCTAAAGACAAAAAGTTTTTGTGGGCACCTGAGTGTGAAAAGGCTTTCACTTTGGTGAAACATTTGCTATGTACTCACCCGATACTCAGGGCCCCAGACTTTAACAGGCTTTTTCAGCTGGCAACAGATGCTAGTGGTGTAGGGGCTGGTGCCGTCTTGCTACAGACAGACAATGAAGGTGTGGAACACCCAGTAAGTTTCTTTTCTAAGAAGTTCAATGCTGCACAAAAGAACTATTCTACAATAGAAAAGGAATTACTGGCGATTGTGCTGTCGCTCAGGCACTTCGAGGTGTATGTTCCAGCCTATGGCCCAGTCGTGGTTATCTACACTGATCATCACCCTTTGAGATTCCTGAATCAATTTCACAATCGCAATATGAGACTGACCAGGTGGTCTTTGATGTTGCAGGAGTATAACCTGGACATCCGTCATATTGCTGGATGTGACAATGTGATCGCGGATTGTTTATCAAGGGTGGATGATCAGTCGTAGGCTATCACAGGTGTGTGTGTTTGAGTGGAGGAAAATAGGCTGCCCTTATAGTGCAGCCGGGAAAAACATATTAAAATATAAAAATCATATAAAAACTCTTTCTTTTGATATAGATAATCATATAAGTTTGTCATAGCCTATAGAGTTTGAGTAGTCCACGAACTATCAAACGGCTGAGCTGCTGTAAGCTCGCTCTGGGAGCATGATATTGTGTCTTTTTGCTATTGTTGGGATGAGTTATAAAATGTGATTTTTTTTTTAATAATATGTGTTTTGGTGATAAACTCAGCTTTGTTTTAGTGCCATGCGGCCGCTGGGTGTGAGGGGCTTGATGGGGTTCTGTGTTTGTCAGATTTTAGCTCAGGGTTGAGCAAGTAAAATCTTGGGGGAGGTGTGACGCATGTCCAGTGTGAGCATGCTGTACAGAACGCCTAGTCATGCCTCACTCTCGCTAGGATCGTCAGGGCAGGAACTTTGGCTGTAGTCTATGTAGAGTTTCCTAACTTAGTTCATGTGAGCCGTTGTACTATAAGTATAATGAATATGTATTTTGTTTTCATCTGAGTCAACGAGTTCTATTTTATATCATTAGTTATAAGTATTGTGTGTAAAACTTATTTGTAATGATGGGAAGAGAAACCGCCACAGTTGGGGGTCAGTGGGTGCGCCAGGCGGGAGGTGGGCCTAACTCACTAGCACTCCCCCCTCCCCTCAGTGCTAGGGGAGCCTTTGTCTATCCCAGAGGAGAGAGAGAAATTACGTAATGGTTGTCAGTGGGCGGTCCTTAGTAGTTCACGTTGGGCTCACTAGAGGGCCGGGTATAAAAAGGGAAGTCTAGCAATTTTTTCATCAGAACTCATTAGGCAGAGCGACTTCTCATTTCCCTTGCTAACTATATATATTCTTCTGACTGATGTGAACTTTCTCTACTACCTTACATTCTTATCTCCTCTTTTCCCTGCCTGTTTAACTTCCATGGTCCCGTTGGTGCAGAGCTAGTCAGCCAACGTATTATCGCTTGAGTTCTCACTAGATACTTGCCTATTAGATAGCCTATTTTGGAAGAGTTAACTTAGAATAGGATTGATTTATGTTTGTTGCACTTGTATATGCATTTCCCTGTGTGTTATTATTATTATTCCTGTTTTCTGCTAGTCTAGGTAATGCTAGACTGGGGTAAGGCTTTTCTGTGTTACAAGTTGTTGTTTGATGCAGTGGTTAAGCGATAAACCTGCATACTCGTTTCGGTTCAGTGAAGCCTAGGTTGTCTTCGCGGCTGACTGTGTTGAGTTAATAATTTACAGTGCGTGAGGGCAAGAGCCTAACCACCCTGTATTTTATTAACAGTTTGTTTTTACTTTGTCAAGGAGCCGGGAGAAAACCAGATACGAGGGATCTGGATTTCTCAAAGTGCACTTGTTAGTGTTAACATAATACTTTAAACAGTTGTGAGGACTTCGCTAGGCTACGAGCCGTTTTTGCTCAGTCACTGCTACCTTTTGCCCACAGTACCCCAGCTAGACTTTACTCGATTAGTAGATACAGAATAGTATTGAAGCTTTCCTTATGTATGATATTGTTTATGCACTATTGATTTCATGTGTTGCACGCTTGGATACTTTAGTGATTAGTGGCCCACGAGCACAATCCGAGTAGGCTATTGCCGTTGCATTTGCGGAGTATTTCTTTTTAATGTTTGCCATTTACTATTGCATATTCTTTTAATTATTCTTATGCCAATTTAAACCTTTAACACCTTACGAGCGGCCTATGCGGTTTATTTATATGTACCGCCCAGCGGGGTGTTTTTAGCCAAAATAGGGCTGTTTACGTGATCATTTTCATGCCTAAATAAGACCCAGAACGTAAAACAAGTACCTATCCCTGAAAGGGCATAAACAGAGCTTTCGAATGACACCTTAACGATCCTTTTATGATGGCTAGTTTTCTTGCAATAACCTTGCAACGCGAGTGCAAAAAGCATGTAATTAGCCACTTTCCCGATATAATTCCTTATATAGCGAGTGAGAGAGGGAGGAGGGAGCTGGGATTCGTGTCAGTATGTTCGCCGCGGTGGTCTGGAGCAGTCATACGCTCGCTACTCTCCTGCCACCACTTGTCTCTCTCTCTCAGCAACATTACGTGCTGAAATTGCCACTCGAGTTATGTCGAGCGCCGCCACATAGTCCAGCTTTATTTAACTCGACTTATGTGGTGAGCCGCTAATTAAGGGTTAATAGTATTTAATTGCCAGTGTTTTTGCTTTTTGAATTACTGTTCAAAATCCGATACGTACTTCTTACGAGCATCCGAGAAGCATCTAACTTTTTTCAGAAGATTCCTTGCTCGATGCTTAAGGACTATTAATTAACGTAACGTAATAGTGCCGATCCGAAGTAGAGGGTGGAGGACATCTTAAGTTCTTAGTCAAGGGTGGATTACTTCGGCTTCGGCCAACACTATTCTTTGGTGTTGTTGTTGTTTCTTACTTCATTGTTTGATTGTTGACCAGACTAGATAATTCCTGTCTCTTTATTAGTCTGTTGTTGAACACTAGTACCGAGTTCTTGTATACCCCGTTATAGCAGATTGAACTCTGGAGGGTATTGGTGTTTTTTGTTCGGCTGGCAGTACTCAGGGGTTGGGACCGTGTGTTTCCGTTGTGGCAGCGAGCCGTATTCGAGTCCTGATTGAGAGCCCTTGTGTACCCGGGTGCCAGGTCGTAACAAGAGTATCGCCCCACTTGGTCACAGGTAAATTAAAGTCGCCAATAAATACGGTATCTTGTGAGTTACTTACATCTGCAATTTGTTCATAAATTTCTCGGTCAGTTTGCACTGATTGAGCTGGAGGTCTGTATATTAATGCAAGTATTATTTTTGTACCTTTATTATTCTTTATTAGCACAAAAGATGTGTCGACGTTCACAATTTGAGGTTTTGACAAGAGGGTCGGGTTAAGACTTTCTTTGATATAAAATAAAACGCCACCTCCATTTTTATTTATTCAGCTTTTCTCAAACATTACATAACCGGGAAGTGAATACTCTGCTAAAAAGTCTCTATCTACTGTATTGAGCCAAGATTCTGTTATACCAATCACATCATAATTTTCAGTAAACACTAGTTCCTCTAAATCTGAAAATTTATTGCGTATGCTACGAGCGTTTGCATAGAAAACCTTTAAAGTTGCGGTTTTAGAACTCACAGAACGTTCTTTAATCAAATTTTTGGTTCTGGTCGGATCTACATTATTTTACATTCATGGCTGACATCGGTCCTCGGTCGTTATCCCTGGCGGTTTTGTATTTGGGTCGTGTTGGTGGAGCTTTATCCAAATTCGCGGTTCTTGACAGAATAGCATTTAATTCCTTCGCAGGTTGCCGCCCTCGCTGTCTTCGGTCCTCCTTCCTGGTTGTCCTGTGCTGAGTCGATTTCTTCTCCGAAAATCCTTCACCGCATCGTTGAGAAGACGCCCAAAACGTGCTGCTCCCACCTGGTTCAGATGAACTCCATCGTCCGAAAACAAATAGTCATCGTAGTAGAAATTGTCCCAGGTGTCGACGAATCCCACGTTTTCCTTCCTGCAGAGGTTTGCTAGACAATGATTTGTGCTGGTGGCTATGTTGTAAAATCGGCTCTCTACACCAAGCCGGGGGACGATTCCTGAGACGATGATCCTTGATGACTTCTCCTTAAATGACTTGATCAGCTGCTGGTACTTTAAAAGCAAATCTTCCGACTGGGTGTATATAGGAAGGGCCCTGCCTGGAAGTATGTAGGCGGGCATTGTGGTGTAGTTCCGCTACATACCTGTCTGCTGAGACCAGAACCTCTCCGGGAGATCTGGGACCTGGGAATCTTTGCTGGGGAACCCATCATGTTCCTTGGTATCTGTGTCTTCTCCTGGGCGACTTATATATATGTGAATTTTCTATTATTATTGTATTTTTTGGTTTCTGTTCGAGCTCTGTCTCGAGTTGCCCCCCCCCCCCCTATGGGGTACGTGCCTGACTATATACAGTATATACATACATTTATTTATTTATGTATTTATTAGTTTTTCTTTATTTGTATATTATATATTTTGTAAATGTTTTTTTTACTGCCATGGACGTGAATATCTGTAATGACACCATTATACAGTATATTTTAAAGAAAGAAGAAAAGAAAAACACTGACGAAAATGTAATTTACATTGTTTCTCCAGTCAATATGCTCGATTCCGCTCTAAATAGATGTTCTAGTATTTTTGGCTGCAATATTACACCAAGAGCATAACAATTAGTAATGGTTCATGCTATAGACAGGGTGTAGCAGGCTGCCTGAGATATCTCCACGGACCAGAGCCCAACATTAATGATTCACACCATCCACGACCCACATTCCTCCCTGATCCTACACAATAGTGCACCCTTGAGAACACGTAGATATAATTATTTGGCCAAGTGTCTTTTATAAATATTTCTATGTACTACCTCTAAAATATAAATTTTAGTTATGACATAGAACGAAGTTGATTAGATTAAGCTGAGGGAGAAAAATACTTGGGTATGATAAAATATGGTTCTATGATAACTTGAGAGTAATGTTTCAAAGCCAATAGTAAACCACACAGGATAATTCAAACATAATAATATTTGTTACAAGGGTTAGGAAATAATTCTTAAACCGTACTACTCCTACTACTCGTATATTATGCACTATTAAACCGTACTACTCCTACTAATCGTATATTATGCACTATTTAGAGTATTGAATTCTGGCATGGTCATTTCATCATAGACAGCATATTAATAATTTAGAGGTTGAAGGAATTTATTATGGGCTTATTTATCTTGTTATATATTTAGCTTTGCTCGAGACCATAATCATGAAGGCTACGCATTGTTTTGAGCACTAAGAAGCATTCAGGGATAGCTATCCGTAGCTGAATTTACAGTGAATAATGATGTAGAAAACATATTGTTATTAATAATATTACCCGTTGTTACTTTGTTGGACCGAAGCCGAAAATAGCTGCTTTGAAATAATACCATTGTAACATCCTAAGGTCTATGATAATATTTCATCAAATAGAAATATAATAAGAACATTAAAACATAAGAAAATGGGAGTCTGCAGAAAGCCGATTGGCCTAAGCAAGGCAGATCCCTGTCCCACACAACCCCAAATCAATTACAAAGCCCAATTATAGGCTAAACACGCTAATACCCTGAGGATCATCTTACCAAAACGGTTAGAGATTAACGCAGGATTATGGGGGTCTGCAGAGCGCTGATTGGCCCAACCCGGCTGATCCCCCTTCACACCCAACCCTTCTCGTCCATATGCTTATCCAATTTTATCTTAAAGCTCCCTACAGTTTTAGATCCCACTATAGCACTTGGTAGTCCATTCCACCCATCTACAACTCTGTTACCAAACCAATATTTGCCTATATCTTTTCTGAAACGAAATTTATCTAATTTGAAACCATTGGTACGAGTTCTTTCGCTATCACTGAGCTTTAGTACATTTGTCATGTCCCCTTTGTTAATCCCACTAACCCACTTGAACACCTCTATTATATCCCCTCTAACTCTGCGTCTCTCTAACGAATGTAAACCTAATTTCTTCAACCTTTCTTCATACGGAAGATTTCTAATATTATGGATCATTTTTGTCATTCTACGCTGTACTCTCTCCAATGAATCTATGTCCATTCTGTAATAAGGACACCAAAATTGGACAGCATAATCCATATGGGGTCTCACTAATGACAAGTAAAGTTTTAAGATAACATCAGCAGTTCTGTTACTCACACTCCTAGAGATGAACCCGAGAATCCTGTTTGCCTTATTACGAACGCCTATACACTGTTTTCTAGGCTTCAAATCATTGCTAACAAACACACCTAGATCTTTCTCGCAGTCTGAATTTTCTAATTCTAAATTAGCTAGTTTATATTTAACATTTGTTTGCATCTTCCCTATCTTTAATACCTTGCATTTGTCAATGTTAAACTTCATCTGCCAATTTACTGACCATTCATGTAAGGTATCTAGATCCCTTTGGAGGCACTCTATATCGCTATCTGAATCAATTGATCTCCCCATTTTAGTATCGTCTGCGAATTTACTTATCCTACTAGTTATACCTAAATCTAGGTCATTTATGTATATAAGAAACAACAGGGGACCTAATACCGATCCCTGGGGGACACCACTTTTGACTGCTCCCCACTCTGACTTGGTACCATTTATGCTGACTCTCTGTTTCCTACCAATTAGCCATGACCTAATCCATCCCAACAACGCCCCACCTATTCCATGTGCCTCAACCTTTCTCATCAATCTCTCATGAGGGACTCTGTCGAAAGCTTTACTGAAATCTAAATATATAATATCGTATGCCTTGTCATTATCTACTGCTTCATATACCTCTGAGAAAAAACTAAGCAAATTAGTAAGGCAAGAACGTCCCTGAGTGAATCCATGCTGAGAAGAATTGATTAAGTTAAATGTTTCTAAGTGGTTTCTCATTTTTCTAGCAATAATTGACTCTAGTAGCTTTCCTATGATTGAAGTGAGACTAATGGGACGGTAATTGGATGCTATTGATTTATCACCTTTTTTGAAAATCGGAACTACATTTGCAAGTGTCCAAGCTTCTGGAACTATACCTGTTTCTAATGAATTGTTAAAAAGAAATGTAATGGGTAACTTAACTCATCTCTGCATTCTTTTAATACTCTGGCATATACCTCATCGGGGCCAGGCGATTTCTGAGGTTTCAGTCTGTCAATTTCCTTAAGCACATCATTTCTACTTATAGTAACCGTACTTAACCTATTTTCTATACTATCGCTATATACCTTACGGACTTCTGGAATCTGTGCCAAATTTTCATTAGTGAAAACGGATAGAAACTGACTATTTAATGTACTGCACATTTCTAAATCATTTTCTGTCATTTCTCCTATCGAAGTTTTAAGGGGGCCTATTTTATCTCTAACTTTAGATTTATATAGCTGGTAAAAAGCCTTAGGGTTATTTTTTGAGTCATTGGCTATCCTGATTTCATAATTTCTTTTGTCTTTCCTTATACATTTTTTAACCTCTCTTGATAGATTCTGATAGTAAGCAAGTAGGTGAATTTCGCCTTTCTTAATTTTTCGATATATTCCTCTCTTTTTTCCTAGAAGGTCTAATAATCTATTATTCATCCATTTGGGTTGGTTCTGTGTTGATCTAAATTTTCTTTTGGGGATATATTTATTTTGCGCATTGTGGAGTGAAGAAATAAAATTATTATATGTAGCTGTCAAATTATCCTGAGTTAAGACAGGTATCTGAGAGAGAGTATGTTCATTAGCGCACCTGGGTCCACTTAATAGTTTAACCATAGGATCGACTCTTAAGGCTCGTCTTAATCCACCATAATTGGCTTTTCTGAAATCTGGGATAAGTGTCGTATTCTCTTTAGCCTTTCCTGTCCATTGTATGTTAAAATAAATTGATTTATGATCACTATTTCCTAGTTGGTCTCCTATCTCTACACTATTTATCATTTGTTCATTATTACTGAGAACTAAATCGAGGATATTATTACCTCTAGTAGGCGAGTCTATGAATTGAAATAAAAAACTATCCTGTACCGCCTCAATAAACTCTTTTGAATCTGAGTCGCCGATTTGATGCTGCCAATCAATATTCGGAAAATTAAAATCCCCCATAATACACACATTGCTAAACCTTGATGCTATTTTCACTTCCTGCCATAAAGCTGTACCTTCGTTTCTACTCATATTTGGTGGTCTATAAATAACTCCAATAATTATGGTCTCACTACCTTCGCTAACCTCAACCCAAACACTTTCGTTATCAGTATTTAGTCTAATACCTGATTTAATACAACTTTTTAAAGAACTCGTGACAAACTGCGATTCCGCCGCCCCTCCTACTTGTTCGGTCGCGTTTAAACAAACTATATCCTGGTATATGGAATTCTGCTAAAAAATGTCTTGATTCTGTATTAATCCATGTTTCAGTCAGTGCTATAATGTCTATATTTTCGTTGCTAACAAGTGCTCTAAGTTCATCCATTTTGTTACATAAACTCCTACAGTTTGTATAATATAATCGCAATGAATTTATTTTACTGGTATCGGATTTACCTTTATTTCTAACTGAATTCCCATCTTCTGTTACACCTTTAATATTTCTACTAGCAGTACAATTAAAATCCTGTGACTGATATTTTCTATTCCTATCTGATGTACCAGTACGGCAATTTACCCTATCTAGACAATTATTCTTACTCATATTCTCAGGCTTTATTTTCAGCGAAACCCCGCGACAATCCTATCTATTGACCTAGCTAAATTTGCCACCTAGCCGAGAAAGATGAACCCCGTCCTGTGCGTACAACTGATTTTTACCATAGAAACGGGTCCAGTTATCAAGGAATGGTATTGCATTTGCATTACAGTATTTTTCCAGCCGACAGTTGATACCAATTGCCCTAGATGACCATTCCTTGCTGACCCCTCTCCGTGGCAAGATACTGTGTACTACAGGTATGCCTCCCTTCCTCCTAACTTTATCTAACACCTCCCTGTACTGCCGAAGCAGTACTTCCGTCCTACCTTTACCAACATCATTGCTCCCTGTACTGAGACAGATAATGGGGCTATCTCCAATATCTTTCATGATGTAATCAATGTCCTCTAACACCTTCCCAACCCCGGCACCAGGCAGACAGACAAGCTTCCTAATATCAGTACAGGTGGACCTAGCTAAGTGTCTGACCATGGAGTCCCCAACAATTGATAAGGACTTGCCTCTCCTTGTCGATGACTTGGTAGCAGCTGCGGCAGCGGCAGGAACTCCTGGGGCAGCAGTTGAAGGTACTCCTGGGGGGGCAGCAGTCACAGCATTCCCTGTTGGAGGCAACTTACTTACCTTTCTCCTGGTTTCCTCGCCGAAGGAAGCACTCGCAGCCTCACCATCACATTCGTCATCCAAGGTGATGAACTTGTTGCTGAGGGCAACTGGCCGCCGTAGAAATTTGCAGGTTGTTGCACTTGTTGGAACAACTGTCCAGGGAGCATCACGATCCCTAACAGCAGTTGCACTATCCTCACTTTTCTTGTCAGCCAAAGACAGCTTTAAGGCCAAATTCTCGTCTTTGAGAGACTGCACCTCTCTCTCCACATTGTCCATCCTTTCTTGCAAAGCAAGACAAAGCTGGAGAATATGAGAGGAGGTAGCAATCTCGTCAACACCAGCCATTTTAAGAAAGCGTTAATACTATCACCACACTATGGGCAAAGATATTCACTGGGAGTCACTAGGGACAGGTCCTCACTCAGCAAAGGTCAGGCAGGTACTAATGGTGGAATTGTTGAGAACTACGTGATGTTGTCTGATCCTAAAGGTAAAGAGGCATAATATATCCAAAGAGCCCTCTGCAATACTGTAGTAATGGTTATATTTGTGGACACTATGTTCGAATAATGTGCCAATGGGTTAAAATGCGGCTTGTGCGCATCGAGGCCATCCTAAATCTCACATTAGTCCATCGAGGCCAAGAACGATCAGGTAAAACGGCAAGAACCTGTATGGCACTGATGGACTCTGGCAACATTTGGGATGGTCATGATGCTCTGTTCCAGCCGAATATGGGTGGAAAATAAATGAAGTAATGAACAACAATGGCCCTGCTCATTGGATGTAGCCATTGAAATAGTAGATGCCACAGGGATAATTTCTCCTTACTTCATGTTCCACCCATATTCTCTATATAGGGGAATCTGTGGCATATTCATGTGTGCACACTTATCAATGGCAGTTGGCAATGCAGCACGCTTGAAGTGATGGAGGAAGGCATCTTCATTGTAGGGAAGTAGCATCAGTACAGTTGGTTTGTTGTAAAGGAATGTGTACACTCTTTTTCCGTGTTTGACCAGCGTTACCAGGTGGATTTGGCCAAAATATCGTACCAAATATGTCAAAATTATCGTATTTGCATCAATGGTATCGTACAAAGCTTTCTTCATACAGTATCATGGATTTCACCTATATAGACCTATTTCTAGAACTAGTTATCCAAGCTTAAATGAAAAACAGTTATATCTATTCTAAATTTTGAATGGTAGTGAAACAAAATAATATTTGTGCACTTTGACCACTTGCGAGTTTCGTTCTATAAGGAAGTTGGTGCCGTAAACATCGGTATTAAACAGAAATACAATAATAAAGTTTAATGTCCAATGAATAAAACGTATGTTGAATTTAGTTGTATGTATTTATAAATGTACTACAACCACATTTTAGCTGGCACTTCTGTTAAATATCAATGTAAAAAACCCAACTTCCTTATAGCCTGAAACTCGCAAGTGGCCTAGCAAAATGTATGTACAAGTTTATTAAAATCAAATATGCTGAGGGAGTAAACTCTAGGATTAGCCAACATAATGTACGTACCATAGAGGGGAGCAAATCGTAACAATATTGGAGGGATAGTCCGAGACATTCTTATGATTTGTTCATATACATAAATATATACAGTAAGAGTGTAGTTTACTTATTGTAGAGACAGCTTATACAAGTGTGTATGTATGTAGGTCTGTCCTTTGTCTACTGTATGTATGCATAGACTTCATGTGTTATGACTGTGTATATAAATATTGTGGAAATCAGTGTTTATGTTTATTTCAATTTAAATAGGTACCGATAATTGAGAGAGATGCCATTTTTCTATATTTTTTTTGCCATTTGTTCACCAATTTTCAAATTATTGTATTTCTGCACTGAATTATTGTACAAATTCCTGAATTATCGCATTATTGTACACCTGGTATTGTACATTGTACAAATGGTCAAATTATTGTATTTGTACGTATCGTATCGTACGATTGGCAACGCTGGGTTTGACTCTCTGAAGTCATCAGCTTTGTTTGTGTAGACAGAAATGATATTATCAAGAGCTTGCAAGTTCTACTACATCAGCTGTGATAATAGACTGTTGATCATCACCAAAGGTTTCAAGACATGGAATGTCAGAGCTCATTGCCCTGTTTCGCCAGCTATGTTTACCTGTGAAGAAAGTATAGCTGCAGGTCTCCTGTCCATTAACGCTGTGTATAGATGAAAAGCTGCGGCACACTGGGGGTTCTAGTGCTGATGCAATTTCATGAGGAGGCAGGTAGTAGTCAGCTGAGGTTCTCACCCAAAGTTCCTGAAGATTATTACTTTTGTGATATGAACTGGCTGGGTCCTGAGAAGTGTGGCTGCATAGTAGTACACATATATGATAATAACATCTGTGTCATTAACTTGAATAATTCCTCTCTGAACATCTTAATTCTAAATGTGGTAGACATAGTATGAAGTATGCCTTTGGTGTCATCCTCTTTTCTATAATTCTAAGAATTCTATAGTTATATCAGAAAGAAAAAAGTAGTTACTTCAACTGTTGGACCGTTAGTCGATGAAAAAGGAGAATACACCAAAGACGAAGTACAAATGAGTAATGCCCTCAATACCTTCTTTGCATCAGTTTTTACAACAGAAGACCTCAGTGATATCCCTACACCATCGCCGATTCAGATTGATAATTCAGATGTTCTAAGCAATATCACCGTTACAGAGAGAGAAGTATTGAATTGTTTAGATAAACTCAAGGTAAATAAAACGCCAGGACCTGATACAATCTCGCCTAGAGTTCTAAAGGAAGCTAAGAATGAGCTCTCCAAACCACTGACATTACTATTCAATAAATCCTTGCAATCTGGAACTATGCCTGATCAGTGGAAGCTAGCCAACGTAACACCGATATTCAAAAAAGGCAGCAAATCCCTACCCAGTAACTATCGTCCAATTAGCTTAACCTCAGTTGTATGTAAAATGCTAGAAACGGTCATACGAGACAGACTCGTAAATCACTTAGAGGAAAATAACATACTTAAAGATACTCAACACGGCTTTCGTAAAAAACGTTCCTGTTTAACAAACCTCTTAGACTTCTTCCACGATATCCTCAACCTCTACGATGAGAGTAAAGCTGTAGATATTATATACCTTGATTTTCAAAAGGCCTTTGACAAAGTTCCCCACAAACGTTTACTGCTAAAACTAAAAGCGCATGGAATACAAGACGGTGTGTTGAAATGGATAGAAAATTGGCTCAGCAACAGAAAGCAAAGGGTAGTCATAAACGGTAAGGCATCTAAATGGACCAATGTAAGTAGCGGGGTACCCTAGGGATCGGTACTAGGACCAATTCTCTTTCTAATTTACATCAACGACATAGATGAGGGTCTCACCTGCACAATCTCAAAATTTGCTGACGATACAAAAATTGCAAATAGCGTACTCTCAAAAGAACAAGTTGACGATATGCAACACAATCTAGATAAATTGTCATGTTGGGCCCAAATTTGGCAAATGAGTTTCAATGCGGATAAATGTAAAGTACTACATGTCGGATACCTAAATGAGAAAGCAAACTATTCGATGAATGGCACTCAGCTTAAGAATGTAAACAGAGAAACTGATCTGGGAGTAACAATATCGAGTAACCTAAAACCGAGTCAACAATGTTCAGAAGTTGTTAAGAAGGCAAACAAAATAATTGGCTTTATAGGCAGGTCATTTGAGCATAAATCCAAAGAAGTTATCCTAACCCTTTACAATTCCTTAGTCCGCCCTCTTCTGGAATACTGCGTTCAATCCTGGTGCCCTTATTACCAAAAAGATATAAACAAGCTAGAACGAGTTCAACGTAGAGTTACCAAAATGATACCCAGCCTAAAGAACAAACCATACGAAGAGCGTCTTAGAGAATTAAATCTATTTCCTTTAACCCAGCGCAGATTAAGAGGCGACTTAATTCAAGTGTTCAAAATCATCAAAGGCATCGACAATATGAACTGTAGTAAGTACTTCACTATCGACCAATCTAATTACACGCGGGGAAACGGTTGCAAAATTATTGGTAAATCTTTTAACTCGCACGAATCTAAGAATTTCTTCTTCAATCGAGTTGTCAACTTGTGGAATGGGCTTCCCCGAGACGTTATAGACTGCAGCACCGTTGATTCATTTAAATTCCGCCTAGACAAATATCTCGCATCAAACCCGCGACTGACTGCGTTTGTAAATGAATAACTTTATCCTCCCCTCAGTTACTAACCCATATGTCCCCTACTAACTTCCTAGTCCTGCCACGTTAGTGGCAGGGCAGTAGTTCCCTTTCCAATGTTCCCTTACCCACTCTAAACCACTGTTTGGACACTTGATCCTCAGTGTTTTAGAGGACAAGCAGCCTAGAAGGGTCACTAGATCTGTTGTTGCTTGATTTCCTTGATTTCCTTTGTACTCTTTCTCTGTAGACTCAAAGGCAGGGATAGTGGTGACAGGCCCTTCATTAAGCAGAACACTCTTTGTTATATCTTTTAATCCACCACCAAGGACTAAGTGTTTTGATCCCAGAGTTGATCCCAGCTGCTCACGTTCACACAATTTATCACACCAAAATCTGAGTGGCCCAGCGTTGTTGGGTAAAGTAGCAAAGCATTCCTAAGGGTCAAGGAGCCTTGTAATGCTCACTGACTTCATAAACTTTTGCTGGTCGCATGCTGCCATACCTGCACTGCTGTTATGCTACCTGGAGACATATCCATTGTAATGGTCACAGTGTAAAATGTATGTATGGTACTGGGTATTACTAGTATTAGGAAGCAAACACATTAAAACTAAATTATTGTATGTGCTAACTCTATAATGAAATCATATATAACTACTACTCTAGTATAAAATGATGGTATACAGTCTATAAGGTTATTATAACTAAAAGTAATTGCTGATGACTACACTTCTATTTCTTAATGAACGAATGTCACGACTAATCTAAACAATGTAATCAACGCCATTATATATTGAATGTTGCTAACTGCACAATAACTTTAATTTCTACACTTATATCACACAGTCAGTGGTTCCCAACTATAAGTCATTAAGGCCTATTACGGTCGTCCAGAATCTTAATCCAAAATGCATATCTCTGTCATAAGCCATCGTCATCTCCATGATATTTGTCTCCTGTAATAATAGGTTAGAAGTTTTAAAATAAACCAAGTCAAGGCTACTTCAACATGCACTACTATATAAACCAACTTAACAGGTACAAGAGACTTCGCCAATTTCTAAAATACAATTTAGAATACCCTGGCAGGTTGAACCGAGTCAAAAAAAACATCTGACCACATAGTGAAGTACATAATATATACGTATTATTATATACACGGAAAAGCAATAATGCATTATGTAAAGTACCTACACAGTCCCTCTCTATTCTAGTACTGTATTCTTTTCATACATGTAAGCTACACATAAGGTCCGGGTAGCCAAGTGGCAGGCCACAAGCCAAGTGCTTAGGGTGAATGACTACTTACAATCCCTTTTCATCCATGTGATCAGCTAGTCTTCTTTTAAGCACATTCATAGAGGTACTATTGACTATTTCCTATGGCAACGAGTTCTATAAATCTACAACCCTGTAACTGAAAAGTACCAACATAAGTCTAGCCTACCGTGTTAATTCCTTATGTTCCTATTAAGTCCCCTTGTTTTATTGCCTTCATCTACCAAGAAAAACTTGTTAACATTTAAACTATGTATACCAGAGAACATTTTAAATAATATCCTTCATATTAGTACATCTTGAGTTCCTTCAGTCTATCCCCATATTCAAGTTGCCTCAAGCAAGGAACAAGTTTGGTGGTTCTCTGCTGTACAGCTTCTAAGAGATTTATCTTAACTATAGTAAGGTGACCATGCCTGAATACAATGTTCTAAGTGGGGTCTAACATACGAGTTGTAAAAATGAAGAATTAAGCCTGTGTCACACATACCCAAATTTTGTCGGCGATAACGTCCAACACAAAATTTGGAAGCTTTCAGGCGACAGTCACCGAAGAAACCGTTTCCCTGCACGACTGTCAGGATCTCGTTTCCGTCAGTCAAAATCTTGGGGCACAATTTTCCAACAATCACAAAAAATTATCCGAACGTTCGGCGAAATAATTCAACAGAAAATTTCATGTTGTGCAACGGACACGACTGTCTCCAAATCGTTCTAAATTATCGGAAACAAGTTGCTGTCGTTGAATGGCCAAGATTGCGATCCTGACCACCCTGCTAATTGCAGGTAACTACCTGGGCTATAGTAAAATGATGACCACTTTTCAAGTGGCCTTATCATTGCCAAAACGTCGTCCGTGTTTGTAGGTTTGGATTATACCCGTTTGAAATGGCTTACTACATTGATCCAGAATTGGAGCTCCTGAGTATTAAATTGAATCTACACACAAGGCAAATTCGCGTGTAATTGGCATTGCTGTTGGAGCTCCAGAAACAAAAGAAACGTAAGCAATAGAAACTGTCATGGCCCTATCTATTTCATGTCTCAATTATGTTATTCCTCAGTTTTAGTTAAGTCTCTCATGCTTCATTGTTCAACCTTAAATATGAATCAGTTTCCTTTTCATAAACTCGAATTGAATGAAGCCTCATTTCCTTTTAATTATGTTCGACTTGAGTGAAGCCTCAAGACTTTTATCCATTTAACTTTGAGACCTGGATGAAGCTCCGACCTTAGTTATTCGAGACAGGCCGGGCTTCATCCAAAGCTATATAAGGCTCCCAGAATTTGAGTTTAGTCAGTCTCATCTCAACACGACAACGAGGTCTCTTTTACTCTCCCCAAGGTGTGAGGGGCGAGCTTGGACGGTAGAAGGCATTACCAATGGATAAGTTTGTTTGTTCCCTGTTTTTTAATTTGGGTTGATTGGGGTTAACTAAACATTGATAATGTTTGTGTGTGCAGTTGGGATATAGGAATCTCCTACATATTAATTATTTGTTTATATGTATCATTAAACCTAAGAATATAATATTTAAACTAACTTAATTGTTTCATAATTCCTTAATTTTATTATTACCTTATTATTATCTAATTAACTTATTATTACCTTAACTTATTATTATCATAATAACTTCTATCATAATTGCCTGATAATAACTTTCTTATTAACTCATAAAACTCACTTTAATCTTATGGCGTAATCTCCAGTTAGTTGATTAACATCCCTAGACTCTATTACCTTGCTTCAAAGTTCTCTATTAATATTAACTGGCTGGTGAGGGCGTTATAAAACACACAGATTGGACAAGGTATTGGTTGCTGCAACGAACGAACTCTGGCGTGTACGACAACCTCATGATTGAAATTGAGGCCGAGGACCCCAAAACTTATAACAATTTCAAGAGAATGAAGCCAGCAAAGTTCAAGGAATTACTGGAAAAGATAGAACCTTCAATAGAGTAGCAGGACACTTTTCGGAGACAAGCCCTACTGGCGGGTTTTAGACTTTAAGTCCCAATGCGATACCTGGCTACAGGTGAAAGATATGTGAGTTTAATATACACATTCAGGATTGCACATAACACCATCTTCCAAATTCTGCCAGAAGTGTGCAAGGCCATCATATCAAATTATTGAGATGAGGTGTTCTATTGCCCATTCACTACAGCCAAGTGGAAATTTTTTGGCGACCTCTTCGCCACAAGGTGGAATTTCTATCTTGCCGTCGGTGCTATTGACGTCAAACATGTGGCAATCAAAAAAACTCGGTGGCGGATCAAAGTACTTTAATTACAAAGTGTTTCATTCCATCGTTCTATTGACTGAAGATGCTGATTACAAGTTTCTGTGTTGTGATGTGGGTGCTCCAGGATCTACGTCAGACAGGATTGTTTCAGCACACTGCCCTAAGAAAATTCATGGAAAACAACATCGTTGGATTGCCACCTCCAGCACCACTACCAAACAGCAACCAGCCCGTGCCCTATTTCTTGGCGGGAGATAACACTTTCACACTCCGAATGTGGATGATGAAACCATACCCCAGCAGGGGCCTGACGAAGGAATGCAGACTGCAAGAAGCATGGTAGAAAATGCATTTGGGATCATGTCGGCACGGTATGATGTCAAACAATTGTCTTTTGATTAATTATTTGGCTCCTTCAATGAAATTCAGGAGTTTGGTCCAGCATTGTAGATGTTTTATTTATTTTGCCCTGATTATGGTATACTAACGTATTTTTTCTTACAGGTATCGGTGCCTGCTGACAAACATAACTCTGCAACCAAAATGAGTCTGTGATGCTGCCCTGCTGCACCCAGCACAATCTGCCCCGATTATGGAATCCCACCAACAATGTCATCCTTGGCGATGATAAGGAGCAAGATTTCGCGGGAACATCAAACCCACACAACATACTTGCCCCCATCGAGGTCATGGCCAGGAATACGGCCACGAAATAGGCGAAAGCACGACGAGACCCACCTATGCAACTACTGTAACTCTCCCACCTGAAGTGTGACATATGGCAGGACTCCATGATCTGATTTGATATAATTTGGTTATTATTGTATAAATGTACCACCCAGGACCGGCTGATTCTGATTTTTTTTTTTATTCCAGAAACTATAGCGAATGGGTTAGGAATGAAGGAAAAACCACGAAAAACCTAAATAGTATATATAGCTACAGACCAACATGGTGAAACACATACAATAGCACTGGATATATCAAAGGCATTTGATAGAGTCTGGCATCAATCCTTATTGTCGAAGATGTCACACTACGGCTTTGCATCATTAGTTCCACTAATTTCTTCTTACCTTCATAACAGAAAAATATGTGTAATGGTAGATGGCCTTTATTCTCAATTTCACTCAATAAATGCTTGTGTTCCCCAGGGATCCGTTTTGGCCCCAATTCTGTTCCTCATTCATATCAATGATCTCATATCTACCACTCATAATCCAATACATTCCTACGCAGATGACTCAACACTCCACAGTTCCTTCACATTTACCAATTCTTTCACCCAACCCGATCTTATAAATTCAAAAATAAACACTGCAATTTCTCTGAACCAGGACCTTTCTAGAATTAATGGATGGGGACAAAAGAATCTAGTTTCCTTTAATGCACAGAAAACCAAATACATTCAATTTTCTAACCGACAGAATCTCACTGACTCACATATATTTTTTAATGATGTAAATATTCCCACTTCCCCTAGTATTGACATTCTCGGTGTAAAATTAACTACTAACTTGAGCTGGACACATTATGTTAGAAGCATTGCTAAGAATGCCTCTAAAAAACTGGGACTCCTGTACAGAGTTCGAGAAATCTTCACTGACGAGCAGTTGGCCGTGATATATAAAAGTCATGTGCGTTCTCAGATGGAATACTGTTCACCTCTGTGGGGTGGAAGTGGAATGGTTGCATTGAGGCAGTTGGACAAAATTCAAAAGAAAGCAATTAGATTAATCAATAACCCCACAATCACACAGGACCTTCCTACATTATCCATACGAAGAAACGTTGCATCACTTGCATTATTCTACAGATATTTTCACAGCAATTGTTCCGAGGAACTTGCTTCAATTGTGCCGCCTCTCCACATCTTTCCCCGTAGAACTAGGGCAGCTGAGAGCGCCCATGAATTTACACTTTCTCCTCCACAATGCATAACTTCTGCTTATCAGAATTCATTTATCTCCAGAGCTACTACTCTTTGGAATTCACTTCCCTCGAATTGCTTTCCACAAACTTACAATCTACAAATGTTTAAATCCAGTTGTTACAAACATTTTATGAATGGAGGATGCCTTTAGGCACCTGGACCTTTTTGTTTTATCTGTGTTTTTCCTTCCTCCGTTCATTGTCTCTTTAACAAAAAAGAAAAACAAAAACAAAATGTTACCATAACATTTCAATAGAGCAGTATACCTTTATTATTAAATGTGTATATATTTTGTATATTCAATACATAATTTATTGATATTCTTACATTATTCATAAATTATGTGTAGGTTTGATAAAAAAAAATTGTTTTGAGAATTGGAAGGTTTGCAAACATAATATTTTTTTTTTTTTTTTTCTATGTGATTGAGGGAGGCAAAAGGCATAACTGCCTATAGCGAGTGCCTCCCCCATAGTTGAAAGAGTGACAGGGCCAAAATCAAGGGACGTTCGAGCCAAAATGCCTGGACACACAGAGTTTGAAGCAATTTAAGTCATAGGAAGAGGGAAAGACTGATTCTGGGAGAGAGTTCCAGAGCTCAGCTGTTGAGTAGAAGAAAATTTGAGAGTAACGTTTCACTCTTGGGTTGGAGAGTTGCACAGAGTAGGGGTGGGATTGAGTTGCAAGACGGGTACCACGTGCCCTACGTAAAGGAGGTGGTATGCACTGGGATAGCTCTGAGGAACACTGATTATTATAGTAGCGATAGAATAGCGAGAGAGATGCAACATTGCGGCGGAGAGAGAGAGATTGCAGAGAGTTGGTGAGTGGACGGGAGTTAATGATACGAAAGGCCTTCCTTTCAACTTTGTCTAGGAGAGCGGTGTGAGAGGAACCTCCCCACACATGTGAACAATACTCAATACAAGGGCGCACTATGCCCCTGTACAGAGCAAGAAGCTGTGCAGGGGAAAAGAACCCCCTAAGGCGGTTGAGCACACCCAGCTTCTGGGAGGCTGCCTTAGCAAGACTGGTAATATGGTCCTTCCAAATGAGAGCAGAAGAAAAAGAGACACCAAGAATATTGAGAGAAGATGAAGGGTTGATTTTTGTATTGTTGAAGAATAAGGGATAGTCCGCTGGGAGATCCTGACGGGTAGATAGATGGAGAAATTGGGTTTTGGAAGCATTAAAGTTAACAAGGTTTTCTCTGCCCCAATTGGAAATAGTATTTAGATCAGAATTTATGAGTTCTATGGCTTCATTACGTTTGTCGTTGAGGGATTGCTGGCTGGGGCGTTCTGAAAAACTAATGGAGTAGTGTAAGGTTGAGTCGTCTGCGTATGAATGGATGGGAATTAAGGTACAGTTAAGGAGATAATTTATAAAAATTAGAAAGAGAATAGGAGATAGGACAGAGCCCTGAGGAACACCGGAGTTTATAGGGTGAGGAAGTGAACAATGGCCGTCCACAACCGCGGCTATGGAACGGCCGGAAAGGAAATTAGAGACAAAAGCACAGATGGAGGGATAGAAACCGAAGGAGGGTAGTTTAGAAATTAAAGATTTATGCCAGACTCTATCGAAGGCTTTCGATATGTCTAGTGCAATAGAAAAAGTCTCACCGAAGTCCCGGAAGGAGGATGACCAAGAGTTAGTAAGATATGAAAGAAGATCACCAGTAGAGCGACCCTTAAGGAAGCCATACTGGCGATCTGAGAGCAGATTATGAGAAGAGAAATGCTTAAGAAATTTGGAAGCAAGAATAGTTTCAAAAACTTTAGAAAGACAAGAGATAAGAGCAATTGGACGATAGTTGGAGGGTTGAGAGCGGTCACCCTTCTTTGGGACAGGTTGAATGTGAGCAAACTTCCAGCATGAAGGGAAGACGTTAGAGGATAGACAGAGACGAAAGAGTTTGCCTAGGCAGGGAGTCAGCACGGAAGCACAGTTTTTGAGAGCAACAGGAGGAACACCGTCCGGACCGTACGCCTTATTAGTGTTAAGCCCAGAGAGGGTAGAAAGTACATCTTTAGAAGAGATTAGGATATTAGTCATAAGTAAGAGAGAGGAGGGCGGAGAGGGAGGAATAGCATATTGGATATTAAACGCATATATTATATAAACAATATATACAGTATATATACTGTATATACATAAAACAAACATTATTTGCGGTGTTTCTAACTACTGGTACTAACATGTGCTTGGGTGGCCACAAGATGGGCCTGTAGGCCGCTGTCTGACACTGTTGTTGTGGCCAGGAGTGTGAAAAAGTTTGGCCTGGATGCTAGACGAGGTAAGAGGGATATTTGCCGGTGTGTGTGAGCCGGGCAGCCCAGCCCGCAGGTTGGAAGCCCCCCGTAGTGGATGCCCACAACTGCTGATATGCACCGCCTACAGGGATCGGTCCAGCACCTCCAGCAGTTGTCGGTGGGTCTGGTGGGAGGTGTTGGTATTGCTGGGAGGGAATCGTTGTGGCAGCAGGGGGTGACTGTAGCTAGTTGTAGAAGTGACCAGCCTGGGGGTCTTGGTATATGAGGCCTTGGGGCATGTACCCACTTTGGTCATGGGGCCTCTGTACTGGTCTCTGGGTGCTCCTCCTCATTCTGGTTGCCTTCTCCTTGTCCTCCCTCTTCTGTTCACACAGAAGGTCCAATAACTGATTGTTCATCTTCTGCATGAAACAAATATAGTTCTTCTCGGTCAGATGATAGAGAAGTGGCTCCTGGTATTGGAGCCTTCCGTCTCCTTGCCCACACAGGGCATGGCGAATACGGTGAGACAGCTCCGCCACCTCCTTGTCATTGTTGAGCAGCTGAAATAATTTATATGGAACGATATCTTGTTAATATACAAGGTACACAACAGTATAAAATAATGAATTTGAGCAAGTACAAATTAACCACGTTATGTGGCATATTGTTCTCTCGATATTAGTACAGAACAAATAAAAAAATATAAAGCACATTATAACCTTCTCGATTCTAGACATCTGGTCCGTACACCTTCTGTGTATATTGTAGTGCTGTTAAAGATAATTATATTTAATTCAATTTTACCATAAAAATATATATTCACTCTTCACATTGGCTAAGTAAAGGTAAACTGTCATAACACTTGTCTCCACTTCATCTGTCTACAACTGTACATATTATATACTGTATTATAGAACATAATCAGTTCCCTCAAAATTCCACCCATTTTTGCCAAAAACACTCATTTAGAATGGTATTTGTGTGATTTGTCATAATTTGGGACATTAATCCCACTAAACAATGGGGAGGAGGAGTGGTTGGCAAGATGTCCTTGATGAAAGATTTTACTCCTGTCTGGTATGGTAATTAGTTTGGTGGATATTTTCGAATTGTACAGCGTACATTACTAGCACTTGATCTGATGTTGTTCTAGAAAGTACAGCTTACGTAGCTAGTAGTCAAGGGATTATAAACGAGTATGAATAAAAGATATTCCATTTTGAAATAATTCACTATAAATTGTCTTGAATAGTCACCAAAGATTAATGCAAAGAATTGTAGTTGGATATGCAACAAGTGTTTTATAATAATTACTATATTAATTAAGTGAATTACGAATTACATTACATTAAGCATTCCATAACGATTGGCTTAAAATGACCTATATTTATCACTATAAATTGTATCGTTCATTATTTATATAAATATAATGGAAATATAATATGATTTATCTATACTATTCCATTAAACATTCCTTCCAAAGCTGAAGATACGTTTTGTTGCATAAGAATGATGATTTATATAGGTTTTGTTGCATAAGAATGATGATTTATATAGGTTTTGTTGCATAAGAATTATGATTTATATAGGTTTTTACTAAACTGAACACAAGAGTTTCTTAGTAGCCTTTGATTACATTAATTATTTCAGGTCGTATTATACACAACCTTCCTAAATTAACATACATCTCATTGTGCATACATTATAGAAACTTATGCAAACACAAACCAAACGAAAACTAAAGAGGAAGCCGAATAATCGTGGATGTCGGAGGGCTACAAACAGGGTAATAGCTTGGTGTGGCAGGCGTTTTGTTATTTGTCATGCAGAGGTCAGCAGCACGCGAAACTGTGTTGTGCATCCCAGACAAGTGTTAACCCGTTCAGTACCAGTGATTTCCTTTTCATCATATTCTGGCAAAGATTAGACGGTTTTAGTCAGCTTAGGAAGGACCTCTAGCAATAATAAGGTTTCAAACTGTCTCAACCAACCCTCTTAACTACCACAGATCCTTCCTAAGCTGTATAAGATCGTCAAAATATAGCTATAATAAAATATATCACACGTCGCTGGTACTCAAAGGGTTATGAACCAACGGAATAATAATGAACGTTTAACACGGACAACCCTTATGCATACATTGTCATCAAGGAATAACAACATATAAATTATTGAACATGTGATGGGCGGAGACAAGGGATTTTAGGAGGAGGAGGAAAATATGAAGATAACATATTATGAATGGTATAGCAAATTATGCATGCTAATCTATTAAGACTTTTTCGATGCATACATAATCCATCAATTATATAACCTAATAGCCTCGCTCTACTAAAGTACAAGCAGCCTACAGAACATTGTTGATAACTTTTGTTCTTTGAATTACTTTGTATTCCTGTTCGTCATAGAAAGATCATATGGTCATCAATTCAACATTAGCTAATTCTCTATTAGGGCACATCAAAATATGTGTCCATACATTCCTAATTGTTTTATATCCAATTTGTGTTCAGTGGTATATATATATATATATATATATATATATATATATATATATATATATATATATATATATATATATATATATATAGCAACAAGTGAAAGTCACCAGAACACCAAATGACATCCCAAATCTGCCAGCCAATCAGAGCCTGGCTCGTTAAGCAAATTGCAAGTCTCTTACATACTATAGGGTCTCTAAGCTTGCGGTCCATATCTCTTCATAATCCACCCGGACCTACCATGCAAACATTCTTCATACACGGTGGTGATATACACGGCGGATACTCTCTCTCTCTCTCTTACATCACTGTTTCCGGCACCGTGGCTAACCCAAGAGAATAATATTTGTTCGGACACTAAACGTTTAAACCATTTTCTTCAGTTACGGGATATATCGGGATTGGGGCAGAAAACGGGCGACTGAAAAACAAAAAATATTCGACAGAGCGAAATCCATAGCTCAGATCAAGTTTCCGGATGATAAAAAGAAGGGATGCCACACACACACACACACACACACACACACACACACACACACACACACATACTAATGTACTAAATATACAGTACACTCCTTCCGTTCTCTAGGGATAATGATAAAGAATATAAAATAATTAACAAAAAATCGAAATTTATAGATCTAATTAATATACAGACAGCAGAAAAGATAGCAAATACTTTTATCCAGAGGGTTTCGTGGTAAAATATACATCCATTTGAAAGGTGTTTAATCAAATATTAACTAATATCAATTATGTACGATTATGTACGACAGGTTGGTTAAGAGGTATCCTCACCAGGATTCGAACCCACTCACTCCAGGTATATTTGGGAGAGTCGGTCACCGTAACCACTCGGCCATGAGCGGATATAAGGAAAGCAACCTTAGTTGTTATTTGAAGAACCAGGTTCTTCAAATAAGAACTAAGGTTGAAGAATATGAACATTCTTCAATTGGCAGCAAGTTGTAAACAAATGAGACAATGAGTGGGCCTCTGAGATTCTTATCACACAGAGCAGAGTTAAATTAGTTAAATGGTCTTGTATTGAATAGTTTTGTAACTCATGGGAATATTAGGTCGCCTTTATTTAAATTTGTATGAAGGGCTTTAAAATAGTATAGCAATCGGAATGATTGATTGAAGCTTTGTGATGCTATTATTTTCAAAGTACCTGATGACAGAACCGTATATTAATACACTACGCATATTATCTGGTCAGTGATGCCATACATTTGTCACTATCTTCAAATATAAAGGGATATCTGTGCTGTGAGGTGATATGGTGGACGGGACGGGTATTATGTTGCCTTATCAGTGCTGCCATTATCCTGTGGAATTATAAATGGTGAAATCACTTTAGTAACACATCCCAAGTTTGACGAAAACACGAACTATTGAACATCTAATGAGCTAGGTTTTGTCCTCTCTAACCAAGATAACTTAACCATGCTGTTGGATAGCTACATGTACCCAAACATCTCATATGCTAGATAACTAAGGTAAGAACTATACTGATTGGGAATAAAGGAGATGTTAAAGCATTGTTTTTAGTAGTAGTCATGGTGATAGTAATCATTGCATATGTGTGAAAGGGATGGCAGGGATATACCTTCCCACCCAAGATAAATGTGTAACTGGACCTTCATAAGTAGTAACTGGGCCATGGGTTTGAGGTTAGGTAATGTGTGTGAATCGACCGGCTAAATTGGAAATGAATGCATAGCGATATATTCGAATGTATTATCAGTGTCCCCTAGAGATGATTAAATGTTCTTATCTTTGTAGTGAGATTCATAACATTGGTGGGTTAGGCCACGATGTTGTTCTTAGTTCTGGTCTAGCATATGGGGTTTAGATTATCTCAACAAGAGAATATGGCGATAATGCTATCTGTGCAGAAGGACCAGGTTGCAGAACTTACAAATACACAAAGGAGTTTTTATATGGCATACTATAATGGATAAGATAAATTTAGATTGTAGTTTCTACATATTCAAAAGACAAAAATAAGAATATTTGATGAAAAGTGAAATGAATTATCTTTAAATTTGTGTTGAGTGTGAACAGATTATTATTCTAGACGGAATATACTGTAATTGAAATATAGTTATTTTTTTTATTTTTTTAGCACTTTGTTTTGATGACTGACTTATATTAGTGTAACAAAGGAACATATATGCCGAACGGCATCAGTTCCCTGTTGTCATGGGGTATTTGGTGTTTGTATATGATATGATTGTAATATTGATGTTCTTTATGACAATAAAAAAATTTAAATCTAAAAACAAATATATATATAATCTGTTGCTCCCTGTCTTGTTATGTATGCAAGACAAGCACACACAATGGTGAATTGGATAGACACATTGAGTCCGTACCAAATGTCTACGCAAGATAATGGGGTTTCGCTGGTAAGCCCAAATATTAAACCAGTACTTAAGTGATTGTTTTGATGGGTGACAACCCTGAGTGGAGGGGACTTCGGCAAAAACCACATGCCTTAAGTTTTGAAGAAATTTGCGCTTTCACTCAGGGACTACTTGCACTGGACTGAGTCACAATCTTGGAACTCACATGGAGAGACTCCTGGGAGTAGAGTCAAAGGGTTAGCGCAACTACACGTTGCCATGGTGTAGGCTCTCATTGACTGGTTGCTACCAAAAATGGAAATGGATAATTTCATATGCCCAGGATTTACAAATAGAAACCACCAGTGCAATACCAGAGAGCGAAGGAACTTAACCCCTCGAGTACCAGCGACACACGTTATGCGTCGGCAATGTACGTAACTCTAAACCCCAGCGCCGTATAGGGTGCGTCGCGGTTAATTACTCCGTTCGTTCGTATGGTACCTAGAGGGCTCAGATTTGAATGAGAACTGCGTAAGTATCTCACGCAACAATCCCAATGTTTGAAAACCCTTAAAGTCCAGCCACGTGCGTGTGAGTGTGCAAAAACGTGTTTTTGCATGTTTTTGCCTACCCATTTCCTCATGTTAATTCCGACTTTCGGGGGTGCCCCGTAGGACCCCTTAATGACCTAGGAGATCAGTTTTTTTTTTGTGGTTTTTCCTTCGTTTCTAACCCATTCCAGGTATTTATGGAAAAAAAATTTTTTTAACAACCTGTCGGGCCTGGAGTGTACATTTATATTACAGTATATTGCCTGGTGCTCAGTGGGTTAAAAACAGAATGTACAAGTGGTTCTGAATATATAATTTTTCTCCTGAGGAAACGCCCCGGGGAACAAAGTGAAAGCTGCAGAAAAATTGAAGATGAGAAATTCTCACCTTATATTTATTTTTCCGTCGCGAGTGTAGTTGACAGGACCACCACTGCCGCCAGGGTATAAGTTTATACACAGCTGTCACCGGGTGTTTCCAGGCCAGATATGATAGTCAGTTTCTTATTTATTCAGGGTAACAATGCCCTTGTCGCCTTCAGGTGTTGGATATGATTTCACCTTTCTTCCTCTTATTATGGGTGTCACTAGATGCTTTTATATAGCTTAGGAAGGACCTAAAGGAATAAAAGAGTTAGTTGAAATTTGTTCTATCCCTATGTTTTCTTGAGATCCTTCTGAATGTTGGTCACATGAGTGAACAGATTAACGGAGACAAAAAATTACGCAGTATTTTAATCTAATTAAAAAACAAATTCTGGCAGTTTATATATTAAAGTTTTATAAGAATATTGCTAGTTATGTAACCAACCTTCAGTTTATAATTAGGTCGATACCAATGTAAAATAACCTGACAAAGTTGCACACAAAATTGTCAATCGATAATTCGTCACCAGTGTTTATTGTTAACAAGTATCTTCGTCCATAAGTAATTTTGTCCATGCTGTAAATGTTCTTAGCCCATCGTCCGTTAAACAAGGTTATAGCTTACGATACGATAGTAAACAGTAATATAAGTGATAGCCGTGTCAGGTAGGTTTGAATACAATGTTGTTCAGATAAGCTTAGTTATAATACATTATGTTATTAGGTAACATATCTGATTATACTTGAATAGGAAATGATGAATTTGAGTTAAATAGAGTTTTCTTTAGTAAGATTATGTTATATTATATCAAGGTTATGTTAATTCTGTGTAATGTTCGTGTTATAAACGGTAAATATAGTTTAATGTACAGTAGGTTGCATGAAAGTAACAGCTTTACTTGGTATTCGGTTGATTGAAGACTGGTAGATACTTTTGGTAGATATTATTATGTCACCGCCACCATCTCTTTTACCATAAATACTTGTGCTTAAAAAATTATAGGTAGTGAGAAAATAACGTTATTAAGCTAGCCATTATTTATTCGGGAACAAAAATAGATATGCAGGAACTTTGAATACAGGAACAATATGAATTACATGAATGATCTAAATTAATTACAGGAACAGAATGAGTTTAAATAATGATGTATACCTTTAGAGCCTATCTTCCTATGTATAAAATATAGAGCTCTCCTATGACTGCCTAGACACTCAAGAAAGTGTTGCCCAGGTGTGTGCCTTAAAACTTCTTTCAATTTCACCTCAGTGACTGCCATGTAATCACATCCGGTCAAAAACATGACCTAAGACTGTTGTATACAGTGTTGCTATACCTGTCACGGGTATAACCGAGAGCCGGCTTCGACCGTGACATGACTTTGAACTGAGAAAGGAGAACAGTTGCTTACTAAATTACATGTGACATTATTATTTCCATTGCAAGTATATTAATTATTAACCTATATGACAGTAATATTAATGAATCAATATATATATATATATACGGTATATATATATATATATATATATATATATATATATAATATATATATATATATATATATATATACGGTATATATATGTATACAGTATATATCCCCAACTCTCCGTAAGGGACTGAGAAAGCTCTTTTTTTCCTCTTTTATCCCAATATTATACAAGAGAAATTTCATATGAACACTATTCACAATAGCTTTTCTACTGTACTCAAATTACCTTAACATTGACTCCGAATTCAATTATCTGAGAAAGACCCTTTTCGCCAATGGTTTCACCACCAACTTCACTGACTCCTACAATGACAAACAATTGCAACTGCTCCTACTTCCGAAAGAACAAACCACCACAATAAAAAGAGATATTGCATATTTCCCAATTTCTTTCACGGGTAAAAGCAGTCTCTCATTAAAGAATAAACTCAATAAACTTATAAATTAATGTTACCCTCAGATTAAAGCAAGAGATGTTTTTCTAACCTACCATCACAATCAGTACATGTTTTCATGGTCAAAGATGATATTCGTAAAGAACTACAAGCCTCTGTAATCTACAAGTAACAATGTAATTGTTGTTATGTAATGTATATAGATTGCACACAACGTCAACTTACGGTATGTATCTATGTATGTAAGGGAAAGTCAGCTAGAAACCATAAACCTTACACTAATCCCTCCTACAGCGCCATAGGTCAACATGCCCGTAAGTCAGATCACTCACTGACAGAGGAGAATTTATCAGTCCTGGTACGGAGAGGACCTCACTATTATGGAATCCTTAATATCAGTTAAATTAAAGCCTGCGATAGGTGACAATGAGAAATCAACTGACCTTCTGTGTCTAGCATTCTCCAACTCTTCTGAATGTAAGTCAGTTATCATGTTTATTTCCATATGGTTTAATGTTTAGGAAATTTGTCGCTAACTTATGACGTTTGTGATTTTATATAAATTTATGTGAATTTATGCCATTAATTTATAGTTCGTAATTAGGTTTACTAATGTTTTCTTTTTCACATTCTTCATACTATGTCACCCTTCTTGCGCTTCACGAAATAATTGTAATTCACTATGATATCGGTATTTTCTTAAACAAGTGTATATGTTATTGTTTTAGACCTGCCTGACGATGGAGCGTCTCAAAAACGTAGCAAAATTAAATAGACAAGATATATATCTTCAATGAAGCTCTGTTTTTCTCATTATTCATATCCGTCTCTCTCTCTCTCTCTCTCTCTCTCTCTCTGTATATATATGTATATATATATGTGTGTGTGTTTTCCATTTTCAATCTAGCAAACTGATCCATACTCCGTGTACAGGATGGCGTTTGGGTAACAATCAACACCACATTGTATAAGAAAAATTGTCACTAATATAATTATCTAAGTAAGCCGTATATTTGTTAGTAGTCTTGGCAAATCCAACGTCAAGGCTATTAACCTAATTGCAATGACGACTTGTCTATTTTGACTGCTATGTCGTCATTCCAACCGCGGTTAAAAAGAAAACGTCTAGAGTCTACTCCTTATCTTGCTCTAGGAGACGTTGTACGTTAACCAAAACTACCACCGAAGGTGAAAAAAGCATAGAAGAGAAGAAAAAGGGATTTACCTTAGTTACCGCTTAAGGCCCATCATGTGTTCCGTCATGTGCAGATCCCTGTCGAACGTGCGCATGAGCGACCCTCTCTTGTCATCATTTTTTCACGCGCTCCATTGAATGCAGTCGCTTTTGTTGTGCTCCTTTAATTCACCCTGTTTAGGTTCGTTTCGGCTTATCTGGCCTTCTTTTTTGTTAGACAGATGTTACGTGATCTAGGGCACACGTAAATGGGCTCCTCAGTGTGTTTAATGGAGACGCGTGTGGAAATAGCTACCGAAGGTACGGGGGCGCCTGGCGTTCCTCGTGTGTGTTTTTCATTCCTTTCTCTTTTCATATTCTTTTTTCCTGTTAGTCTGGGCATAGTTTAGCTTTTAGCTTATTTTAGCCTAGCTTGTTTCTCATTCAGGAATTGCTATGCCCCTATGAGTTTTCATATTTTCATAGCCTAGGTGTACAGTTGGTTCACAATCTGAGATTTCGTGGTGGCGGTGCTGTTTGTCGGGTTTGTGTCGGCCGCATTATTAGCGTTATTCCCGAGTCCCCCCTTTCGAGCCTTCACTGTGTCTCAAGGGCCTGGGCGCTTGGTGGTTCGTGATATCCAGGGGTACCCCACGGGGGCCCCTCCCTCACACCACAGGGTTTTTCGCCCCTGATACATTCTCTCCTCACGGCTAGGCCACCCTTTTTCTCGCCAGTTTCATTTACTGGTTTTTGTGTTCCCTTACTGTTTTCACCTCCATCCTTTCATACCCTTTGCCCAATCCTGGGGTACCCTACGGGGGCCCCTGTTTGTGCCAAACCACCCTTCCTGCCACTTCTCCTCATGGGCTTTGCTCTATCTCTGTGGGTTGGGTGGTTCCTGGGGGATGTGCCTCCTCTCCCCTGGTGTGTCTTCCTTGCGTCTCCCTTGACCGGTTGAGTCAGGATATTATCAAGGAAGACACTGCTCAGCTTGATGGCCATCGTCGCTTGGAGTTCATAAGGAGATGACGCTTTTTTCTGGGCCTCTTTTGGTATTCCCTAGACGCTCCTCTCGCTTTTTCGGCGCCGGACCATCTCGGCCGGTCCCGCAAATTTGCGGGGGCTTGATTCGGTCCTCTGGGACATTTCGGCTCCCCGCAAATTTGCGGAGATCGTTGGGAGGTCCCGCAAAATTGCGGGAGGGTGGTGTCGGTACGGTTATGCCTCCATTGGCCCGCAAATTTGCGGTAATAGTTGGCTTTCACTATTGACTTTTTTTATGTCATCTTGTTGCCTGATACTATATTGGTGTATGCACTTTACTGGTGTTATAGGCCCTGCATGTAAGATGTTGAGTGGTGGTTAACACTTTCTCCATCTTTGCAGGTTCTGCTAGTGCTCTTCCGCCTCGGCCGCCCTCCTCACCTACCTCTGTGCTCCCAGTTTAGGGTGAGTACGGATACCTGTTTGCATGTGTGTTCCTGTTTCCCCATGCTCCTTCCCTGGTTCTTCTTGGACATTCTCTCCACTTACTCCTTCGACGTGCTGATTATGGTGTGTGTTCTTCTAGTGCAGGTAGGCTGCCTTGCTTTCGCCTTGGTTGTCGCTCCCCGTGCTTGGAGAGGCACAAGTCCTGCTTGCGCCACTCGCTCTGTGTGTCCTCTACGGCCTACCTCCCTGCTCTGTGTGGCACGTGTCTGGCCCTGGTGGTTGTGCTGCTCCATGGCCCTGGTTCCTCGGCGGCTCTGGCCTCTGCTTCCCTTCCGTCGGTGTGGACGATGGTCTCCCGCCACATTAGGACTGTGGGCCACCGTTCCCCGGCCTTTGTTGCCGACCGGATCCGCGTCGCCCTGGGTATCCCTGACCCGACTGAAGGCCGTTCACCTGGCCCTCTCCCTGCTCGGGCCCTCTCCCCTGGGTCCCGCAGCCAGTCGTCCCATCGTCGGGGGGTTCCCCGGCTCCGTCCACGCTCTCGCTCGCCTCGTCGTCCTCCTGATCGCCTTGACGACGCCCATCGCCCTCGTCATGGTTCTCGCCCTGAGGCCGGGGTTAGCGGCTCTGCCCCTGTGCGCCCTCCCCTGGCCTCTACGGATAGGGGCTCTACTCCCTTCCGCCCGCTTCCCCAGCCCAGACGACTTCCTCTTACGTTGTCCTCTCCGCGCGCGGTTGTTCATGCTGTAGCTGGCCCTCTGCTCCCTCCTCCTACACTGTCCAGGAGGGTCCGCCTGGATGTCGTTGCTTCTCCTACTTCACCTGCTTCAGTGCCTATTCTTCCTTCACGGTTTCGTCCCACGGTGGTGGTCCCTCCCTCCTCCGCCTCGGTGTCGGGCCGCCCTGTTATCTCAGCCCCGGGGATCCTTGCTCTGTTTCCCCCCGCGGCTCCTGGCCTCCTTTCACCCGGCCAGCCTTCCCACTCCCGTCGTCCTGCTCCTCCTCATTCTTCTCTTCCTGACCTTCACTTACCGTCTCGCCAGGGGGGTACCCCTCCTCTTGCCTCGGTGGGGTTTCGCGAGGTTTTGGGGTCCCCTTTCTCAGGAGCTGATGTGTCGCTGGAAGAGGGGAATGGTGCTGTTTCCCCCTCGGCCGTTCGTGATCGGGGACGAGTCCCTCAACGGCGACACAACCGTCGTCGCTCGCCTTCCTTGGGCCGCGACGCTGCTGGTTCGTGTCGTGGGTCTCGCTCCCGCTCACGCTCGCCCCTGCGGGCCGCCCACTTTGGGGGGGGGTAGCCTCTCTCGGATCGATTGTCGGCTATGCAGGGCTGGGTTGTGTCACGCTTCGACGGGCGCTTGGAGTCGATGGATGACTCCCTCTTCTCGCCCTTCTTGGCGGTGACTCACCCTCCGCGCCTCACCCTACCTACCCCTGCTACGGTCCCCCTCCCTTCTGCAGGCCTACGCTCTGGTCAGACTTCAGCCGCCCTGACATCCTTCCGACTGTTCAGTCCCTGGCTGTGTTGACGGGTCTGTCCTCCTATGGGACAGGTTTGTGCGATGCCGGTACGCCTGGCTTAGCCATCATGCTCGGTCACCCTCTCCCATTGGTGGCCTGGTTTGCTGAGGCCTTCGACTTCACACACCGATCCGTCGACGGCTCTCCTTCCGTCCCTCCCCCGGAGTCGTCCCTGATTTTGCCTCCTCTTGTGTCTGTCGGCGGGTTGGACGGCGCGTTCTGGTCCTGGATGAGCGCGCCCGTTCTTGAACTTTGTTCTATTGCTACCCCGTTCTTCTCTCCCCCGGATCAGCCCTCTGTCGCCAAGGTTTTTCCCTTGCGACAGAGGGTGACGGACTTATTGTCTTGTCTTTAGGTTCCCTCCAGACGTCTGTTCACCACCTGCGGCTTTTCGAGGCGTCTGCGCCAGGCGATCTTCGCGAGGGTTTGGACCGCGTTCAGCGGGTCCACCTTCGGCTCGCGGTGTCTTTGGTTCCCGAGCTGAAGGCGGTTTTGTGCGCGGCAACTCGGCACCGCACGACGGTACGGTCTTCGTTCTGCCGGCCGGCCCCCTTGGTTATTCGTCAGGGTTTGTTGTACTCTGCGCTATATACGTCGGGTTTTTTTACGCAGGATGCTTGGGAATGCTACGCTTCTCTGTCGGCGGCCCCTGCTTCCGCCACATGACGCCGCGCTGTGTCGTTACGGACCCTGCTTACGTCACGCACCGACGCGCTGTGCCGCGCGCGGGGTCTTCTCAGTCCCGTCCTTCTGCCGGTCCTCTTCGGGGTGCTGCTGCAAGTGCTGCCGCCTTGCACGGGCGCAGGACTGGGACGTTGCTGGCCAGTGCATCGGTTCCGCCTCGCACTTCTGTTCTTGCCCCTTTCATCCCCTCTGTGTCGGGGCTGGCCGGCCTTCCACTTCCGGCCGCCCTTCGAAGGGGTCAGCCCCGCGCCGGCCTGGGGTTGGGGTGGCCCGCCCTTTTCGACGAGGTTGGGGGGGGCGGGGGTAGAGGAGGTCAACGTGGCGCTCATGCCCGCACGGCCCGTACCGGGGGTACCTCCACGTCGACACAATGTGTAGTTCTCTGGGTCGGCCTCCTTGTTCTCCTTCTCGCCTGGGCGTACCGGGTCGCACCCCTCCTCTCGGGTGCTCCCTCGGGTTGTTTTCGCCCTTGCGCCCCTCGGTAGCCGCGAGGGACGTTGGGGGCGGCGGGTTGCGCGGAGGGGTCTCACCTGGAGGTGGACGTCCAGACCCCCACTCCACTCTTGTCACCGACAACGGCCCATCTCTTCAGAGGTGGCCCACGTGTTCACTTCCATGCCCGAGCTGGGTAGCGTCGAGGGAGTTGACCGCCGGTCAGCCGGTTTTCCTCTCCCGTGTCTTTCTGGTTCCGTCGCCGACCTGCGACGCGATGCGACCGGTGGTGGATCTGTCGGCCCTCAACGGGCACATCGTGCACACACGGTTTCGGATGCTGCCGGTACCCCTGGTACGCCTGGCCCTGTGCCCTCTGTCGTGGGTGGTGTCGCTGGCCCTCCAGGATGTGTCTTGGCTCGTTCCTCTCCATCCTCGCTTCCAGCGATTCTTGGCCGTTCGGACTTCCGTTCGTGTGTTCCTGTTCGACGGCCTTCCCTTCGGTCTCCACATCGCGCCGCAGATCTTCTCCGCACTGGTGGGGCAGGCTCTGGGTCCTCTCCTCAGGAGCGGGCTCCAGCTCCTGTTTTCCTTGGCCGTTTGGTTGGTAGTTTCCGACGCCCTAGGCCTATGCATTGGCGACGCCCTCACAGTCGTTCGCAACATCGCACGGTTAGGGTTCCCCTTCGATGTTCCCAAGTCACGCTTGACCCCGTCGCGTGTCGTGCCATGGGTCGGTCTCGCATGGGTTTTGTCCGGCGCTACGGTGACCCGGGGTCTGCCGGCCCCGGTGCACCTTCGGTGGACGGTCCTCGCCGTGTTGCACTCGGTCTCCCTCCCGGGGTGGCTCTGGGACTCGTTCGTGGGTTCGCTGCATTGGGCCGCTCTGCCCCTTCCCTTAGGGAGCCTCTGGCTATGCCGCCTCCTCCTCATGGGCACCGCGGTGTTTCCGTTGCCCCTATGGATCGGCTCCTGCCGCTCCCGCGTACCGTTCGCCGACGCTTCGGTCGCTGGGTTGCTCGGGGCTCGCTCTCTGCGACTGTGCCCTGGACCGCCCCCCCCCCCGCCGACGGTCTGGGTAACCACAGATACGTCGAGCGAGGTTGGGTGGGGTTCCCAATCGAACCTGGGACGTCCACTTCCCGGCAGATGGGTGGGTCTCCCTCCTCTTACCTGTCTATGCCCTCGGATTGTTGGTTTCCTTTGTTCTTCCTGCGGGACCACGCGCTGGCCCTTCGGGGTAAGTCGGTGGCCTTCGGGTTGGACACTCAGACAAGCTGTCCCCTGTTTCCTTATGCGGGGGTCCTCCAGGTCGTTGACTCTATTGGGGGTCTCGGTGGAGTTGTTCTTCCTCGCGGACCGACACCCCTTCTCCTTGCATGCCTCCTCCCTGCCCGGGCCTGCCACCCTTTGGGCGGCCGCCCTGTCGAGAGGGCAGGGCGTTCTTGTAGAATGGGCGATGAAACGGACTGTGTTCGCCGACCTCGCGGCTTCCTGAGGTGTTCCGGAGGTCGCCTTGTTCGCATCGGGGGTGCCGCGCCAGTTGCCTCTGGACCTCTTCCTCCGGCCTCGCGCTCCGGGGGGGGTCCGGACGCTTTCATGGTCGCCTGGTACAGGTGGCGGTCGATATCCATCTTTCCGCCACCAGACGCGCTGTTGATGTGCCCAGTCTTCGCGAAGCTGCGGCTGTACCACGGCTGCGTCTGGCTCCTCGCGCCTCTGTGGCCGGCACGGACTTGGTCCGCCCGGTTGCCGCGGTGGTGCCTGAGTCCGGTCCCTCTACCTGTCTCCGGCTTCCACTTGGGCTAGGTTGGGGTCCTGCGGACCTCTTTGGCCTTCGCATCGTGCTTGTTCATGAGGCACGGTGGCTCCCGGTCCCCGGCAGGGCCCTGACTGACTTCCTGCAGCGTTCCTGGCCATCTTCTCCTTGGGGGACTTACGGGTCCCGCTGGAGGTCTTTTACTAGGTGGCTACAGGCCACTCGCCTGCCAGTTGGCTCTCCTTCCCTCGTCCTACGCTCCTTGTTTCACCTCTTCCGTACACGTCGCTTTCCAGTCGACGCTATACGTACCCACTTGTCTGCCGTCCGGGGGGTTCTTTGGGTCCGTCGCTGGGCTGGTCGTTCCGCCACAGGTGCTGGATTCCTTCCGGGATCGACCGCCTCCGCGCCAGGTCCCTCCGCTGTGGGATCTGGGGCGGGCTCTGGTCCTTCTGGCTTCCCCCACGTATACAAGGGCCGCTACGCCGGTTCCGTTGCTCGGGCGTCCACTCTTCCTTGTCGCTCTGGCCACTGGGGATCGGGTGTCTGCACTAGCGGCATTGTCACGGCCCCGGGACTGCGTGCGATTCTCCCCGTCCTTGCATGGCGTCTCGTTCGCCTCCTCCCCACCTTTTGTTACCACGCATGGGAGGGAGGCCCCCGTTTTCCAGCCTTTCGCCGTCCAGGCTTTACGGCGTGGGCATCCTCGCCATGTGTTGTGCCCGGTGTCAGCCTTGCACTCCTCTGTTGCGTCTGTGGCGCCGCCTTCGGGTACTGCTGTGTGGGTGTCTCCTCGGACAGGTGGGAGGCTCTAGCAGGTGCAGCTGGGCCGCCACGTTTGTCGGACCGTTCGTGCCCGTCACCCTGTTTGTAGGGGTTCTGCGCGCGATGTCAGATCCTTTGCTGCCTCCTTCCGGTTCCTGCCACGTCGATCCTTCCCTGCCTTCGCCTCAGCGGTTTTGTGGTCTTCTATCAATTCCTTCATCTCCTCCTACCTCTCCGTTTCCAGTGTTCGACCCCCTCGGCCGGTGATTGCTCTCGGGGGTCGTGTTTCCTGGTGCTCTGGCGAAGATCCCTGGTCTTCCCCCCTTGTCCCTCGTTCTTTTCCTTTGTTTTTTTGACAAAGGGGGGGGGGGGGGGGGTGTATGGGTTTGCAACACTGGATTGCAAGTTTGGGATTATGTATTGTTCCAGTACATAAGTGTTTTTGCCACATTGAAAATTGTGTTTTGTTCTTGTGTTCAGTGTTTTTGTTGGTTTTTGAAGAAAAGGGATTTTGGGTACAGTACCTTTTTGGTTTCAGACAAGTCTATGTTTTTTGCATTACTATGAATGACGGGCATGTGTTAAAACTGTTCTTTTTAGCTACTCCTCAGTTTTTCACTCTTTATTAAACTCTCTTGTTTAAATTGTGTCTTTGTCATTCGTAATTTTGTGTTATGCATTGGTTTTTTTGGTAGGTTGGGCTTGGATGTCCTCCTCCTATTTGTTATGCAGCCTTGACGTTGGATTTGCCAAGACTACTAACAAATTGGGAGGTTTGACGTACCTCCCAACCTACCAAATAGGAAAACCTACTATTTGGTAGTAGTCTTGGAAAATCCAACGTACATAATACCCTCCCTCATCCGGACCCCTGCCCATCCGCGTTCTTCTGCTGACGTGAGATGTGATGACAAGAGAGGGTCGCTCATGCGCACGTTCGACAGGGATCTGCACATGACGGAACACAGGATGGGCCTTAAGCGGTAACTAAGGTAAACCCCTTTTTCTTCTCTTCTATGCTTTTTTCACCTTCGGTGGTAGTTTTGGTTAATGTACAACGTCTCCTAGAGCAAGATAAGGAGTAGACTCTAGACGTTTTCTTTTTAACCGCGGTTGGAATGACGACATAGCAGTCAAAATAGACAAGTCGTCATTGCAATTAGGTTAATAGCCTTGACGTTGGATTTTCCAAGACTACTACCAAATAGTAGGTTTTCCTATTTGGTAGGTTGGGAGGTACGTCAAACCTCCCAATGATATCTGTTGTGTTTCTTCGTGTGATATGTGCAATTGACATCTTTGTTATAGCTTTTGTTTCGCTATTCTTATTAAAGCTGGACATTTGTATCGTCGTACAGTTCAATATTTAGACAAAACAAAATAATTTACTATCTAAATTAAGGAACTGTGTGATCTCCTCCATTTGCTTGTTTACTGATTTGTGAATATATGACTGATACTGATGACTAATATTTGCGACTAGTTTTGTAACTGATATTTGTGACTGTAAGGTATAAACTGATATTTCGGGCATGCAACTGGATACTGATAGTTATGTTTTTCTTGACTATGCTGGTGATTTGAATTATTGTCTTCGAAAATGGTTAGTTATGTTCACGATTTTTATTTTTGTTTTCAAGAACCTATGCTCCTGTGGAATATACTATAATTCACAACTATAACCTTTACATATGTTTATGAATTAAATAATGTGAGGGCTATTGAATCCGCTGATGTGGAGAAATGACACTTATGATAATACTGTTAGAAAATAATTATATGTATAGGTAAAAATAGTTAATATCTGTGACTTGTATTAGTAACTTTAGTATTCATATCGTAGCGTTTAATCGCGACTGACTTTAAAACTTAATTTTGTACTGCAGTAATACTCATGCCTGTGATGTTATAATAAATGTTAGTGAAGTTCATGAGATTGATGCTGGTAACTGATTTAACGGCTAAATATCGGTGTTTTGTATATTTTATTAATACGGGTAAATTATATTTTTAATAAGATACTGATAATTTAAATTCGTGATCAAAATATCAACGATCTACAGTTGTTACAAATATATAATAACATAATTATACTGTAGTTGTGACTATGCGATAAAACAAATTTATTTGTGATGTGATTGATCCTATTATCAGAGTTTTCGTTGCTTTACTGCTGGTATGTACTGTACCATTCACGAATGGTGGATATTTGAAACGCTAGTATTGATATATGATGCCCTATCTAGTCTTGGTGGTTGAAATTCGTGTTACATATGTTCAAATATTCATGTATTTTGAAATTATTTGACTTTAGTAATTACATTTTTATCTTGCTTGTATCAGGTTAGTACTCGTTACTATGGAGGCTCTTGTTGACATATGTTTTTGTTGCTGGAACCTCTACCTGCATGCAATGGAAATATTTGCATGTGTGTGATTGCATGTGTACAATATTATTTTCTGTATGATTCATTGTCGACAACATAGTTTTAGTGTATGTGTGTGTTTATGCGTGTGTGTGTGTGAGAGAGAGAGAGAGAGAGAGAGAGAGAGAGAGAGAGAGTGTGGTGTGCAAAAATATAAGGCAGACATTGGTCAGGAAAACATAAACCCAACAAAAATACTATTGCAAAGGATGATATAGACGAGACGAAAATATAAATTCGATCATATAATAAGTACAATTGGGGTAGACGTAATTACACATTGAAAATAAAATATAAAAATAGAACTGATGATCCAAAGACCATAGTGAGGATAAATGAAGTGAGAGTAGGTGAGATATAATTTCATGATCCGAAAATAGATTGGACAAACTAAGGAGGCAATATTTTTCGAATCAATATAACAAGACGAGCCTAGAAGAGAGACGGGATGAACCATTTGACAATTATTAGGCCCTATACGAGAAAACAAAAATCAAAAGTAGCACAATGTTAGACAAGATAAAATATGCATCCAAAACTTAACAAGAGAAAGACAAAACTATAAATGAAGATACGATAAATGCAAACTGAAAAAATATATATATATATTAGACGAGATACAGGAAGAAATAAATACATTCTCACACTACCTTCCCTTCTCTCCCCTATCATGATTTGCATATTATCCCATGATTCATCACTGTCTCATCTAATTCGCATATTCTCCCCTATTATAAAAAGAATATAAGAGAGAGAGAGAGGTGTGTGTAGTCAGAGACAAACAAAAAGACGAACATTTAGTCACAGAATTGCCCCTTCTCCTCTCCCTAATATGCTATATATCAGTCTGTCCTGGAATGTGAGGTTGGATTCACTACCTCCAACATACACTCGTACTGTACATGGGAGGCTCAGGGTCGACACTTACTAGTCACTCATCCGTATGGCCTCCGACCCTCCTTTGCTATGGCGGACAATAACATTGTAGTACGCCACTGCCTCATTTACAATGTGAACGCCAGCACTTGATCATGATAATGAAGCTGAATTACAATGGTGGCAGACAACAATCACAACCACATCCACTATAACAGTATCATTCAACATACACTTTTTACACTTCACAAGTTGATCACCTCACTGAAAACAAAAAAACTAACAAATTGATTCTATTGACTGTAGTATAAAAACAAACTCAAAAGATATTTTTACTAAATCAAATTTTCAGTACTAATGTAATAATAACTGGAAAATACAATGTTACAGATAAATAAATTACTGAGGAAATGCTTTGTGTGAACCAACAATTAAGGTGCATTACGGGATCAAATCAGTGCTGCAATATAATAAATATATAATGTTAAGTTTCATCACTGAACGTCATGCTGTTAAAAAAACATTACAATAATACGAAAATACAATAATTGTTTTTCTGACGAGTAGTGGAAGTCGATGGCAGAAAACAGCTGTGAGATAATGATAATGTTGATTGGATAGCAGGCTCGTGACGTAAGTTAATACCGTGAAGATTCGAAGACTGTAAACAAACCCACATGAATAAAGGTTCGGTGATACCTTTTGTTATATTGATCACTTAATAATGGCGAGCTGTGTAGTTGCATGTTGTAATAATGTTTCTAGGGGACCAGTGATTCCAAACTTCACTCAAAGCAATCCAATGAACATATTTTGATAACTGTTGTCTTACTTGAAGCCAGACGTGTCTTGCTCTTTCCACCATATGTTTATAATCATATTGGAATGTTATCTTTACTCGTATTAGTATATACATACAGTATATATATATATATATATATATGAACAGTTAGGTCTGAGTATCTCACCCTGATGCTAGCTTATACCAACTTACTTTCAACGCATTATTTTGCTTTGGTGTAGAAAACAAATAATTCCAAAAACTCGTAACATTGGGCCTTCATTGACTCCAAAGAGACAACATATGTGGCCTATCAAATTGAATGATTAGGGCTCCCCAAATGCATACAATATACCTTAACGAACCATAGTATTGACCTTTAGTTAATTATTTTACCTTAATTTTGATTTATAACATATTTGTTAATTATTTGTGTATTCTGGCTTATCATTAAAACTGGGTTGACAAGTATAGCTCTTTAGGATTTGTAGACACGATAGTCAAGTTAGCTAGTAGGATTAGCTAAGCCTCATCAAACCTAACCTACTTTAGTGTGCAAAGGGTTGAAAGGGTGGTGGCCTCTTTATAAGGTTTACCGAAAATAGCCTTAGTGTTTGCCTATGGGGAACATTAGCTTTCCTTGTTATTGTTTCAGGATACTTTTTGCATCATTATTATTACCAGTTTTAGGCTCAAACTTTACGGTGATAATAGCAGTACACGAATATGGTGTAGAATAATATGTATTCTTTAAATTTAACATTTACCTAGATTAACATAGAAAAGACTGAAGTATATTTAACCTAGCACTTCTAAATATACTAGCCTTGGAGTGAATACAAGAGAAGTTGGCCGAATACAAAGACGGCTTGTAGAAGGCTACGGCTGAACAGAAACTTTTCCTCGAGAACCTAACTTAACCTATCTTACCCCATAAGCAGTATCAAAGACAATCCCGACAACATCACTGTACTGTACCTACCACCATCATAACCTAATTTAACCTTAATATAACTTAACAACCAAATCTAAACTAACCTGTCAGACTCATCCCTGGGGCAGAGTTTTCATGCCATATATTTGTAGGATATTTTTACAACCTTTATTGTTCTCAGATTGTGGCCGAAATTTGTGTTAATACTGGTAATATAACAGTACATGTAAGTGATGTTGGCAATGTGTTTTAAGCATTTAACTAACATAAAAAGGACTATATAGTACAATATAAATCACACATAACCTAGCTTACTGTATTATTAAATACTAGGATGGTATACAAGATATGGCAGTAAAGTGCAAAGTCAGAGGCTAGAACTCTGTCGAACACAAACTCAGAGAGAACCTAACTTAACCAATCATAGCCTCACCTATCATAATCTAACCTAACCATCTCATAGATGCAGATTCGCATAGGCCGACTTCTCTCAGAGGTAGAGTTCTAATATTTACTGGATGTACCCAGGAGGTTGGGAATATCTTTAGGCTAGGCTGATCTAATACAATATTCTAAAATTGTAGGTGAGGAGTAACTATAGGTTAGGTCAGGTTCAACTCAGAAATAACTGTCTTTCCCCCTAAGCTAACCTAACCTAAATAAAATTGAAAACAATTGTGGCATGGTTTGATGAGTATAAGCTGTAGTGTCAATAAAAATGCAAGTTCCATGGAGATTCAAAATTGTATATTTAACCATGACATATTTACTATATTAGGATAGGAAAAACCATTGAGAACAATTATAAGACAAACTCTTTTCCTGATCAATACTTGCATAAACTCAGCGTTCACCTCTCTTACTTATGATTTTACTCTTGATCTCTTTCAAAGATGTACTTTATGCTCTCTCTTTGCTTAACCCAGAAAATGTGGTAAGCCTAATATGAGGCTCTCCTGATGGACGGTGATAAGCATCACAGAAGCGTGACTGTCTAAGGTGTTCAATAACCACGGCAAAGGTAGGATACATATGGACATTTTGTGACAGGTAGGGCAAAGTATCAACTTTCGATATCCAACATCATAATACACTCACACACACTACAGCATTACTCGTCCCTCATCATCGTGGCAGCGCTTACGGAACCGTCCATCAACCTTAGGTATATCATATATCCTATGTAAGAATACACAACCAGATCAAGTAAAAGCACTGTGCAAGCAGTGGAGGAGCAGGATAGGGGAGGGAAGGATGCACACATTTACTCCCTCTTCCCTCTCGCTCTCAGCCCCGATATTGTTTATCTGACTCTATTCTTTACAAAACATTTTACATACTTTCTGGTTCCTAATTCTTCTCATGTGCCCTAAAGTTTCAAAGCTATGCACATGTGGCTCAATAACCAGACCAGATGGCTGGAGTAAAGTAGGAAAGAAAAGAAATTGGACAGAGGAAGAACAAGCGGAGAAGTGAGAAGTACAGTAGAAGACTGAAAGTTCTTGGCTCAATAATTATGATAATTATGATAATTATGCTTTTTATGGGAGATGTAAGGGATATTACGTAAATACTCTCCTTCCGTCATCTGTCCCCTCGCTAGTTGCCTATGTGCACCAGCTACTTCAACTTCTGACCACTACCACACTACAACCACATAATTTTTGAGATAAACATATCTCTCTCTATATATATACAGTATATATATATATAGACTGGTATATATTCAGTATATGAGTTCTTATGTGGAAATGTGCTTCCAACACGCTGATGTAATGTTCATTATGTTTCGTAAGAGTCATACTTATGGCGCGAACTGCACACCAGGGATGGATCAATTCAAACCTATTAGTGCACTCTTCGGGTTAATACTAAGAAGGTGTGCAGACCAGATGGTGTTCCTCCTGGTGAACGAAAAAACTGAGTTTCTGTGCTGACTCCCTGCATAGGCAATCTTTTTCATCAGTCTTTCCTCTAACATCTTCCCTACTTGCTGGAAATTTTCTCTCATTCAACCTGCCCAAAGAAGGGTGACCGCTCTCAACCCTCCAACTATCGTCCAATTGCTCTCATTTTGTTCATCTCTAAAGTATTTTAATCAATTCTTAATTCAAAACATTGTTTTTAACCATAATCTTCTTACAGTTTATCTGGTTTCCTTGAAGGGCGCTCTTTTGGGGATTTCCTTTCTTACCTAACTAACTCTTGGTCATCCTCCTTTCGGGACTTCATTGAGACCTTTTCTATTACGCCTAGACATAACAAAAGCCTTTGATAGAGTCTGGCACAAATCACATATTTTACAAATACCATCTTTCAGCTTCTATCCCACTCTGGCCTTTATCTCTAATTTTCCTTTTGGGCCACTTCATAGCTGCGGTTGTGGATGGCCATCGCTCGCTACCTCAAACCTATCAAGTCCCGGTGTGTTCCTCAGGGTCCTGTCCAATCTCCAGTTCTATTTCTATTATTAATTAATGTTCTTTTCATCTGTACCTCTCGTCATATCTGCCTCATAAGCTGATGATTCTCCCTTACAATATTCAACTAGTTTTCCACAACCCATACAGTCACTCCAAATCTCACCGTATGAAGTAATAGCTCACCTATTTTTTTTTTCTATCAAATATTTCCAATTGAGGCAAATACATCTTGTTTACTTTTCAAAGCTTCCAAGACCCAATTTCTCCCTCTATCTACCTGTCACAATCTTCCACACAACTATCTATTCCTTACTCGAAACAACACACAAATCAACCATTCGTCTTCTCCTTAATTTTCTTCTGATCTTTTTTGTAAAGATCATGACAACCACTCTTGGTAAAACATCTTCCCAGAAGTTAGGTGTTTCAAGTTTCAACCATCTCCATGAGTTCTTTTACCTCCTCACTGCTTGTTGCTCTGTACAGGGGCACATTGCACCGATGTAATCAAATACTGTTACATTGTGGTGGGGAGATTTCTCCCACACCGCACTTCCTCAAATGGGTAGAGTCAAAAGCATTTCATCTCATCAACTCACCTCCTCTTACAATCTCTTACTACACACCGCAATGTTGCCATCTCTCTCACTCGCTTACTGCTATCAATGTTTCTTAGGAGCTTTCTCAGTGTATACGTCCCTCCCTTACGGAGAGTGGTTGGCACCCTGCTTTCAACACATTCGCCACCCCTATTCTGTCCAATATTAACGTAAGACAAGAACCAAGAATAATACCTTCATTAAATATAAATAAAAGGAACATAATAAGAAAACTATCTATTTATTTAAAAAAGGGTAAGAGATAGAAATATTCTTACTTTAATATTTATCTTTCAAGACTTTTTATAGAATTAATAGTCCTTCTTTAAATATAACTTCTTCGTTCATAAACCATAGCCTACTAAGCTTCGGTTAAATAATCATTCTTTATAAATACTACATGACTTTAATTAGTTTCAGTATTTTTTTACATAATTAAAGAGTAAGCAGTCAATAAAGGATACCAAGTCCTAAGATCCAAAAGGAGAGGAAAGCAACAACAGGAAATAATTTTATTAGATTTTACTTTTGTTTTTGCCTTCAGCTGACTGATACCTTTAATATATATCTCTGTGCTATCTAGATTCATCAAGTTAACCACTTGAGGATCAAGATACGTAACAGAAGAGTGGCGACCTCGCCAGGATTCGTTTTCATACTGTTTCACTCAGTTTCATTACCGTTTTCACTACTTAAAAATCAAATATTAATCATGCCTGATCTAATTAATGACAAAGATGCTAGAGTTTTCATAGAATCAGAACCCACAGCCCCTGATATTGACCGTCTGTCAAAATCCGAACTGAAAGTGCTTGCCTCACATCTCCAGTTAACTGTCTCAAACATGTCCAAAGTAGAGGTGGCTCAGACCATAAAAACCCACATGTTCCCTGTAGAAGGCGGGGAGGGAGACGGATCAGTTGGTGGGATCCCGAGTGAACCAAGCAAACTTGATAACCAATTGCCACCGGGTTTTACCGTTGATCAATTTTTCGAACTAGAACAAACCAGAGCAAAGACCGAACAAGCCAGACTAAATGCCGAACAAGCCAGAGCAAATATAGAACTAGCCAGAATAAAGACCGAACATTATGAATCTCAATATCGTACGGCTCAACTAAATGTCTCTGGGATTGACTATGACTAGTGTCATTCCACCTTTCACTGAGGATAATGTGCAGGATTTTTTTTTTGTTTTGAGGAAGTTGCTGGAGGTATGAGGTGGACAAGAGATCAATGGCCTTTTATGTTACAACCCGTTTTGACAGGGCAGGCTCGAGCCGTATTTGTCAGAAGTAGCAGAGGTTAGGCAGGATTATGACAATCTCAAAGAAGCTATCCTAAAAACCTATCAATTACAGCCTGAGGCTTACAGGCAATCTTTTTTTTCCGTAAAAATCAGAAGAAAGTAGAAGAAACCCCATAAGGTATTTGCCAGGACCATGACTAAAACTTTCAATCCATTGGGTCAAGAGTAAGAAAGTCACAAGCTACAACGATCTGAAGGAGTTGGTCCTGTTAGAAAATGTCCTATGGAAAATTGATTCTTCTGTAGCCTATCATTTAAGGGGGAAAAAGGTAGATTGTCTTGCCTACGCCGCTGACATGGCTGACACATACGTGCTCAACAAAAAATGTCGTGGAAAGAAGCCCTACGATAATTCTAGTTCTAATTTTAAGTATCCCAATCACAAATCTGACAGACCCAGTCCACAAGCCTGTAACGTCTTCCCAGCTAGCCAAAATAGAATTGTTCCCCCAACTAAAAATGCAACTCAGGGCAATGGTAACAGAAGTGGGGCCCAAAGTAATAGTAATGCTCAAAGAGGGAACGTTCCCGTATCCCCTAAAGTCTGTACTTTTTGTGGCAAGAGAGACCACCTAGTGGTGGGCCAGGAGAGAACCGAGAGATCCGGGCGACAGTTTCCGCCGTATCTCAAACTCCATATGTTCCTTTAATGCAAGACTCCCGACAGAAGGAGTACCTAGCATCAAAAGTTCCTTTAATACAGGACTCCCGACAGAAGGAGTACCTAGCAGCTAACGTAAATCATCTAGGCAGGGGTGTATTAACATGCGTGGTGCAACCCACTAGGGTTAAGCCAATAATAATTTCACCATTAGTGCAGGACAGTTACCGTCCCTTTATTTTCATCTGGCAACGTGAGATTAACATGGTTGTAGGCATGAGACAAAAATTCTGAGAGACACAGGTTCTACTAGCACCCTCATGGTGAATCCTTACACCTGGCGAAACCAGTTGTAATGAGAGGTGCTGGAGGCCAATTTTATGCATACTTGGTAAAAGGCGAAATTGAATGTGAGTTACTACAGGGTGTGGCCACCATAGCTTTGTGTAGGTCCCAAGATATCCCTGTGCCAGGGTAATACTCCTTTTGGGGAATGATGTAGCAGGTGAGAAGGTCCGACCAGACCCATTTTGTCACTTTCCCCTGTTAACGAGCCACTAACCGGTGAGCTCGAAAAGGAGATGCCAACAGTTTTCCCTGTGTGTGCTGTCACACGTTCAAGGTCTCAAGTAGCAGTTCCCTCATACAGAATGTACCGAATGTAAGAGTTGATGAAAGGGATTATGAGAGTGTGAATGATGCTCCAACTGTGCCTGATGATTGGACTGAGGTGGATTTATCTGACACCTTTATGGCTCATCTTGACCCTAACGATGACCATGAAACCCCTCCAAATTGTCCTATTGGCCTGGTAGAGCTACAGAGAGATGATAGTGATTGCAAGGAGTTAGCTGCCAGGGCCGTGAGTCAAGAGGAATGTGAGAATGCGGGTGGTGAATGTTTCTACCTCAAGGGAGGAGTATTGTGGCGTAGATGGAGACCGCCACACAGACCAATCGATGACGGGGCCTGGGACGTCCATCAAGTAGTAGTCCCGCAAACCTTGTCTTAGAGATCCTCTTTGAAATGGCACATTGTATACCATTGGCAAGACACCTAGGTGTAAGAAAAACTCTAGACAGAATCAGAGCCCACTTTCACTGGCCAGGAATGCTGCAGATGTAGTGGAGTTTTGTAGAGTGTGTCACACTTGCCAGATGACAGGAAAACCCAATCAGAAGGTGCCTGTACATCCTCTGGTGCCCTTGCCCATCTTCGAGAATCCTTTTACTCGGGTGGTAGAGGACATTGTAGGGCCCATTGCCTAAGACTTGCCAAGGTAACAAGTTTTTATTAACTATTATGGACATGGCAACTCGCTACCCAGAGGCTATACCCTTAAGGACTACCTCTGCTCCAACTGTCATCAAGGAACTGCTCAAATTCTTCACCAGAATGGGTTTCCCCCATGAGGTGCAAAGTGATCAAGGAACTAATTTTACCTCTAACAATTTTTTTCAGCAGTCCCCTGAAGGAGTTGGGTATCGAGCATGTTAAGTCTTGCACATACCACCCAGAGAGTCCAGGGGGGTTCTCAAACGATATCCCAGTCATTAAAAGGAATGTTGCGTAAATATTGTACAGAGACCGGAGTTGAGTGTGATAAGGGGGTACCTTTTTCTTTTATTTGCTACTCGTGAGGTTCCAACTGAATCCCTGGGTTTTTCCCCTAATGAGCTAGTTTTCGGTCACCAGGTAAGAGGTCCTTTGCAACTATTGCAGGATAGCCTAGTTGGCCAGGAGGGGAACCAAAACCTCCTCAAGTATGTTTCAGATTTCAAAACCCGGCTGAGATCCTCATGTGAGTTTGCAGCTCAAAACTTGACAGTGGCTAAAAGCTCCATGAAGAACTGGTATGACAGAAAAGCCCGTGATAGGGAGTTTTCAGCCCGGTGATGAGGTTTTAGTCCTGCTCCCCCTTTTTTTGGCCAACCTTTTATCGCCAAGTTCAGGGGCCCATATAAGATCATTCAGAGGATGAGCATTACCGATTATCTAGTAACTACCCCAGACAGGAGAAAGCCCACGCAAGTATTCCATACAAATATGTTGAAACCCTACCATAGGTCCCCTGATTCCTCTCCTCCAGATTCTCTCACTGTTGCAGTGAATGTCAGGACCTGTGGACAGCCTGGGGCGGACAAAGTCTTCAGTTCTCTTACTGACCCGCTACAGGCTGTTCCAGAGCCTGAAGGTATCCATGCAAGACTTTGACTTGTCATGTAGCCTATCCAACTTTCAGTATAATTCAGTCGCTTGGGGGGAATTACCATCTAAACTATGTCATCTTCCCTCTGATCAAGCGAACCAACTAATCTCTGTTTTATCTCAGTCTCCCAGTGTGTTCCGTGATACTCCAGGGCTCACTTCTTTGGCCGTGCACGACATCGACGTGGGGGATGCAACTCCCATTAAACTATCCCCTTACCATGTCTCACCACAACGCAGGAGTATACTGGCAGGTCCAGCTTGACTTTTTGTTATCAAACGAGCTGATCACATGGCCCTTAAGCCAGTGGAGTTGTCCGGTCATACTTGTGCCAAAGCCAGACGGGATCCATAGATTATGTATGAACTATAGGCCAGTTAATGCTGTCACAAAGAATGATACCTACCCACTGCCCACGGATCGAGACTGCATTGCGCAGATAGGAACAGCCACCTAAATCAGCAAGATAGACTAAAAGAAGGGATATTGGCAAGTAAGCTCTCACCCCTAGACCGAGGGAAATAGCATGCTTTGTAGTCAACAATCAAGCCTTCTGCTGTAACGTAATTCCCCTACGGCTTGAAAAACGCTCCAGCTACATTCCAGCGCCTCATGAATTTGGTGACTGAAGGGGTACCTGGATGCGTTGTCTACATCGATGATATTCCTTTATCTTTTCACAGTCATGGGAGGAGCATCTTTACCAACTTAGATTGCCTGTTCTTAAATCTTGCTGATGCCAATCTGGTGGTTAAATCTTAAGAAATGCACCTTTGTAAAGAGTACGGTCCAGTATCCTAGGATATACGGTAGGTCAGCGGCAGGTTGCACCTCCTCAAGCAAAGGTAGAGTCTATTCTAGAATTTCCAACTCCTAGCACTAAGAAACATATCCAAAGCTACCTAGGCATGATTGGTTATTATAGGCCGTTTCATTTTAAACTTTTCTAGGTTGACAGCTCCCCTGACAGATCTTCTCCGTAAGGATGTGAAGTTTGAGTGGTCCTCTGAATGTGAGGAGGCCTTTAATGCTACCAATATATTTTATCTAATTAATCCTGTACTCCGAGCTCCTGATTTTAACAGATCTTTTTCCCTAGCAGTGGATGCAAGCAATACCGGGGTTGGTGCAGTGTTGGTACAGGAAGACGACTGAGTATTGCATCCTGTGTGCTATTTTAGTACAAAATTAAATTCTGCTCAACGTAACTATTCAGTCATTGAGAAGGAGCTGTTTAGCATTAATTTTATCCCTTCAATACTTTGCCGTCTATGTGCAATCTGCCCTCTGGTGCCATCACTGTGTATACTGACCATCACCCCTTAAAATTGTTGCATAAGTTTCCAAAATAAAAACCAACGACTGACCAGGTGGAGTTTGTTGCTGCAGGAATACTACCTGGATGTTAAACATATTAAGGGGGTCCAGAAACTTGGTAGCCGATTGCCTATCACGTATCTATTAAAAGATTGCATTTACCAGGTTGGCCCTCAATACAGCAGTAAGATTAACTTAATGAGAGGAATTTGGCAATTAGCTCTCCCTTTGTAGAGAGGTAAATATCATGCTTTTAGTAGTGCGCTTTCAAGCCTTCAGCTGTGAGATGCCTTGCAGTTCGAATAACGCTCCACCTACGTTCAGGCTATGTTCTGATGCGGTACCTGGGAGATGTTGCCTACTTTGGGTGATATCCTTATTATATCCTCATTATAATCTTGCTGTTGCCAATCTGGTGGTGAATCTATTTATGTATTATGTTTAATAATTAAGTTACTATACTCCTTAAAACTCCTTTTTCTAGGGGGGAGGTCTGACATACGGAGCCCGGTATGTTTATTTAAGTATTAGAATTAAGAAGTTGAAGGAGGGCCAAATTAAACCCAGGCGATGAAGCAGCCCAGCGCGCTTACCAGCGGGTGGGAAACCAGCTCGTCTGCATACCAGAAAACAAGCCTTCACACCTGCGGGCATCATAAGGGACCCCTGGCAAACTACTTCGATGACCCGACGCTATGACGATGACCGACGCCAGGAGACTCCATTGGACCACGCACCTGCTACGCAACTCGAGGAGCTGTGATTGGGGCGCGCACCATCCCTCGCCTCCTGAGTCGTTTTCCTACACCATCATTGTTTAGTATATAAGACCCTAGTAGTGGGCAATTCAAAATCAGTCTCATTTTGGAGTTGGGAATGTGAACTTGCAGCTGGAGGAAGACGGGGTGAAGTATTATAATGGAATTGTGACTGTCAGTCAGATTATATAAGTGTGTTTTAAGTGCGTTCGGTGTAAACACTTACGTAATGTTGGTTAGTGAGATGTGTGATTGGGAATTAACGTTTAACGCTACTATTATGTACTTAACTATTTTAGTTGACTGACTTGTGGACTAAAGCAACTCTTCAAGTAATTGGGTTATGATAAAAGTAAGACTAGTGTTTTTATATTAATACTTACGAGTTCTTTCATTTGCTTACATGCTGGTAAGAACAAGAACGGTGATACTATTGTCTCTTATTAGTAATATCGCCTTAGACTAACATGGTTGTTTTTATGTTACTTCTAGTGATTTCCTAAGCTGAAGAAAATTCTTTTAGCTTCAAAATATTATTTTTGCTTTTCATATTATTTGAGTGAGACCTGAATCGTATCTATGAAAGCGATCCTGTAACGTAATGTACTCATAATCAAACCTCAATGTTACGTGGTTAAGAAATACATTTAACTAATTATTAAATATATATCTAACTTTTGATGTGACTTTGATATTAATCCTGATGATAATAATAATATAATACTATTAAGGTAAGACAAGAACCAAAAATAATAACTACATTAAATATCAATAAAAGGACATATAAGAAAACTATTTATTCATTTCAAAAAGGGTAAGAGACAGAAATATTCTTACTTTAACCCGTGTAGCCCCGGCTAGTTTTTTTGTAATGTTTTTGCGCACCAGAACCCGGCCGGTTTTTTAAAAAAAAAATGGTGTTTATGATTCCAGAAACAATAGCGAATGGGTTAGGAATGAAGGAAAAACCACGAAAAAACACCGCTCAAAAAGCTTAAAAAAAAAATGGTCCTACAGAGCCCCCGAAAATGGATTGTTACAAGAGTAAAAATTGGAAGGCAGTTATCCCAAAAAAAAACAGGTTAATTGCGCGCCTCGGCGCCACCATACGCACGTTGGACTGTTGAAAGTTTTTTCAAACCCCATCGGCACGGTTGCGTGGGGATAACGTACACAGTTCCCATACAATCATGAGGCGCCTTCCTTGAGTGGCTACCCACCTGAGGTCACGGTCGGCGCAATTAGGGTGACGCGCCAGGCGCGTCTCCAGGGGCTGTGCGTTACATCCCATCGTCCGACGCGTCAGGCTCGTCCGCTGGGGCTGTATGGGTTAATATATATCTTTCAAGACTTTTTTAATATAGAATTAATAGTCCTTCTTTAGATATAACTTCTTCGGTTCATAACCATAGCCTACTAAGCTTCGGTAAAACATAAATTAATTCTTTATAAATACTGAACATGACCTTTAATTAGTTTTCAGTATTTTTCCCATAATTAAAAGAGTATCACAGGTTAATAAAGGATACGCAAAGTCCCTAAGATCCCAAAATGAAAGGAAGCAACAACAGGAAATAATGTTATTAGATTTTACTTTTGTTTTTGCCTTCAGCTGACCTGATACCTTTAATATATATCTCTGTGCTATCTAGATTCCATCAGTTTAACGCACTTGAGGATCAAGAATACGTAACATATCGATATATATAAATATCTTATAGATATATATATATATATATATTCTTCTTCTTTTTTTTCTATGGTGATGAAGGAGACAAAAAGGCTAAACTGCCCCTTGTCCCGAATACCTCCCCCGGAGCTGACCGTGTGGAACAGGGCCAAAATCAAGGAATGTTGATGCAAAATGTTTTCTGGATACATAAAGCTTTGAAAAATTTTTAATTAATAGACTGAGGGAAAGAGATTGGATTCAGGGAGAGAGTTACTTTCTACGAGCTCATGAAGCTGTTTGAACTAGAAGAAAGATTTTTTGGAGTATCTTTTCATTCCTTAAGTTTGGAAGAGGGTGTACAGAGTGAGGGGTGAGATTGTGTTGGTAAGACGGGTACTACGTACCCTATGTTACACTGAGAGAGCTCTGAGGAGCACCTAACTATTGTAGTAGCGATAGAATAGGCTGAAAGAGATGCAACATTGCTGAGAAGAGAGAAGAGGATATCAGACAGTCGTTTGAATGGACGGGAGTTTGTAACCCTTAACTGGCGGGGTGCTGCAACATATGTCCGAGTGAAATAAATTTGGACTAAGTTTTTGGCGGTGGCACGACAGCTGTTCGAGGCGCCATTTTCAGCACGTAATGTTTTTTTTTGGTTCTGAGAGAAGAGAGCTGAGCGTTCGGACGAGCGTAGTAACCTTATGGAACCGCTCCCCACGACCACCGTGGACGTACTGAACTGTATACCACCTTCCTCCCCCTCTTTCCTCACTGTCCGCTACACAGGGAAATATGTACGGAAAATTACCTTAATTTTATGGTTTTTTTGCACTCGTGTTTGCCACGATCGTTGCAAGAGAACCAGTGGGTCGTACAGGATGGTTCGGGTGGTCCCCATTGAAAAGCACTGTTTTACACCCTTTTCAGGGATAGATTACTATTGTTTTAACTCTCTGGGTCCCTTAATTTAGGCAATGAACATTGAGCACGGAAACAACCCTATTTAGGGTAAACACAAAAAACGCTGGGCGGGTACGGATCAAATAGACCGCCTAGCCCGCTCTTAAGGCCTGTTAATTGGATACAAAAGGCTTTATCCTTTCTACTTTGTCTAGAAGTGCTGTCCCTGAAGATCCTCCCCGCCAAACATGTGAACAATACTCAATGACAAGGACGCACTGTGTTCCCTGTTCAGAGCAAGAATCTGTGCAGGGGCAAAGAACCCCTTGTATGCGTTTTCAGCACACCATGCCCTTCTGGGAGGCCGCCTTAGCCATGAGTGGTGATTTTATGGTGTTCCCTTGCATGAGAGACCAGATGAACCCAAAGAGACAACCCGGGAATATTGAGAGAAGTATGAAGGGTTTAATTTTTGTATTTGGTGAAAGTATAAGGTATAAGTCACACTCAAGCAGTTTTCACAGCAGGTAGATAAATGCAATAAATTGAGTTTTTGGAAGCATTAAAAAGATATATATATATAGATAAAATAATAATATATATATATCTCTATATATATATATATATATACCGTACAATGTTTCTAATCTCTCAGTGGGGTTCGAACTGCCGACCGTCCCAGGACGATTAGCCGGCCGCTTTAAATCACTAAACACCAACGGCATTCCTAAAAGAACACTCAACCTTCTCTCCTATTTATGTTAAGAAAGGGAAACCCACTAGGGGAATGTAGTTTCAATTCATACCCAGGTCGTAGGATCCATATTCCCAAGAATACCATACAAGGATTTCTGAGTGTCCCCGATGCAACTCGTGCCGAAAATTGATTTCCAATATAATTCCTAAAACCCCACCAAGCATTGAGAGTTACAAATATTACGTATATTATCACAAATTCACACGTGAGCCACTAAATGTTTTTCCTAATCTTCTCAGTGGGGTTCGAACCGCCGTACCGACAGGAACGATAGCCGGCGCTGAGAGAAATAGAAACATTTTTAGAAGTGGCCTTCACATGTATTTGGTGATTATATACTTAATCTTATATATATTATATATATACTTTATAGATAATTAAATATATATATATATATATATCAATTAATATATATATATATATACGGCAGTACTGTTCTGTAATAACTCATTTATAATAAATAACCGTTATGCATCTTATGATAGGGCAGGAAATTATCCTGTTGAAGGAGTCCATAGGGTAAGTTTTGGTGTGGATGGTATAAATGAGAGTGGAGATAGATTGAATGGACATATGTGGGGGAGTGTAGATTGAAGTTGTAAGGTAATGCAGTCCTTCAAAAAAAAAAATTCGTATCCAGCAAGTATACATGGGGGCAATAGACTCTGTGAGGGGGAGAGATTGTAGACAGGTCATTACATAGTATTAGGTTTTGGTGATTAAAGGAAAAAGAATTTTGTGAGACTGGTGGACTTTGAATGTTCTGAGAGGTGAGGCTCAGGATAATGTCCTGATACATATACCTGGTGGAGGGAAAAGCTGAGAGTGAGTATTTGTACATGGAAATATCGCGTAGACAAGTGGTGAAGTAAGAGAGAAAATGAATAGTTAGTGAGTTAGGGAAAAAGTAGGGGCAAACGAGATGGAGAACCAGGAGAGGTTAAATGAAAACACGGGTGGAAGTGTTGAGAGATATGAGCGAGAGTGAAGATGTGGTATAATTAAATTGCCTGGTGGGGACTATTCAAATGCTTGCTGTGTTGTGTCAATGGTTACCATTAGACTGGAGGAGCTGCATGTAATTGTGGCTTTGTACAAGGGGAAGGGAATACCATGTGTGCAGGAGTGGTTCAAGGTTTGATAAGAGGTATTAGTCAAAAAAAAAAAAAAAAAGAAAAGGAGGATACATATCAGTTGTTTGAGAAAGGCTTGTATAGAAGGGGTTGATAGAGAGGATAATAATGGGTACTAGAAGGTGAAATAGGAGACAGTAGTGTCAGTGGCATTTTAGGAGGGAATAGAGTGGTGTGTAGATGCCACATTTTTGGGGGGGGGCCAGTAAGACATTTATATAAAAAAAAAAAAAAAAATATTAATATAAAGCTATTCCAGAGAAGTATTTAGAGCAAAAGAAGGAGATATTTTTCAAGTTTTTTATGAATTTGGATAAAACATATTAGCGTGTGGATCAAGAAGCACATGTGAGGAAAGGTGGCTAAGGTATTTATGGCATTGGGAGGAAATTTGTTAAGTAAGCAGTTCCAACCATTTTTTTATGAAAAGAACTAGAGCATAATATGTTAGAGGCTAGGACACAAGTTTTGAGAATGGTTTTTGAGGTAAAATGGTAGGTCTGTGACCAGGTTGTGTAATGTCTTCACCGTGGTTTGCTTGGTGTTAAGCATATATATGACTTTTTTTGGTAGTGTGTGAGTGGGTTGTAAAACTGAGAACTATTAGTAAGTAGGATTGGTTTTGAGAAAAGGTGGTGATTGGGAGTGAAATTCAGCATTTGTTTGCCTGTATGTTTGGTGGCAATGGTACTAAAATATTGTATTAAGAAAGTCAGAACGTAATTTGGGGCTAAATATTGTAAATTAATAATGAACACCTGAGAAATGTCTTGGATAGTGATAACACTGAGTTGAACTATGCTTCATTGCTTGGATTATATTTCTTTTAAAGCAATTATAAACGGGTAATAATACATGTCGCCAATTCCTGTTAATGCGTTTTTTGTACACGAATGAGGCTTCACACCATCTCTTAATATAGGGCTTAGGATGGCATTAACCCCAAGAATCGGTCGGCGGGCATCCTCATCGAGAGGGTTTTACTGGTGGAACAGTGTTAACGAACCGGGAACCGTGCGAATAAAGGCAAGGGCACTTAATGCTTGTACTAGTAATAGGGCACTATAGCAACAACGGTACGGCTATGAATGCCTAAACCCCTCGAACTTATATGCCGGCGAACAAACACCTATACTCCTCCCAGAGTTAATCTGCGAGTAAGCGGGTTAATCCTTAACTGGGCATAAATGTACTCTACTTCAGGCTAACCCACACTGGTATAGGCCTTATAACACACACTGAATTGGTCAATAGTTACGTTTTAAAAATGCATAAACAAGAAATCTAGTGAAAGAATCAATTAAATCACGTGTAAAAAAAAAAAAAAAAAAAAAAAAAAAAAAAAAAAAACAAAAATTTAATTACAGATAAAAAGATGCCTGTCAATAGAGGGGTGACAGTTGTACTCTAAAACAACAATAAACTCCTTCAATGCCTATCTGAAAGAAAGTGAAGTATAGTCGGCCTATTCAGCATAGACCTGACGCATGAAACCTTCTGAAGCTAGTCCCCTGATGGCTCATAAGATGCTCGTATCTTAAACTATATAAAGGCGAGGAGGGCACGGACAACCCAACACCTGTTAAATTCGAATACACAACAAAGATAGGACATTGATAATGTTAACTGACACGAGAATTACTATAAAAAATGCGCTAACGTTAGTAGTCTGCTGCGACACCTAAAAGAAGGTTACTTCCTCATTAACGAAAACGCCTTACTATGGTTGTGCGGCTCCAGCACTACAACCTAGACTTAATAAATGGCTTGGTGAATAATATATGTCATACTATATCAAAGAGGCTTATATTAAATAACTAATAAGTGTCTACTCCAAATTAATAATGTTCCTAGCTGGGATACCTTAGGGGTAAGGAACTGTGTTTGAGCAAGACAGGGCCTGCAGTATCCTAGCGATGTCCCTTAAGACTGTACTCCTTTTAAGTTTACGTTAATTGGACTCAGGGTGCTCTCTTGATAGATCGACCAGAATCACAAGTATGCTGGTTTTCTAATCCTGGCGGATTTCCGCCTAAAGTCCAAAGCAAAGAGGCAAAAGCCAAGTGGGTGGAACTGTAAAAGGCAAAAGCCCTCAGTCAACCACAAAGCTAGCACTCACAAAAGGACACGACACCGAAAAAGACCGCACTAGGCTACGTGCCACAGGACTCAGTCGAAGTCCGTGTAGGTATATAGCGAACCGATACACGATCCATCGATGACAACGACATACAGTTTTTAGCCTTATACCCAGTCCCCTAGCATTAAATAAAAGAGAGATAAAGCACTAAAATCAATAATTGGAGTACACACAGAGTTCATAACCTTATATATCCAACTTAGAACCCTCAAACCTATTCTAAGTAACATGTAAGCTATCTTCAGAGGATCGGGGGGGCGCATGCAATAACAATGGGCCGGCTATACGTAACACCGTATGGCAGAACCCAAGGGGACAAGTGAATTTTTGAATAAAGATGAGAAGTAATATGGAAAAGAAGAAGTTTGCCGAGAGTAGCACAGTTCTAAAGTGGGGGTTATCGGTGGGAGAGAGATAATCAGGGATGTTAGCTGCATGCATGCCAAGCCTGCCTCAATGAGGAAGCTGCAGCTCCTGGGGACGCCCCAAACAAAAAAAAACCCACAGCAGGAGCCCTACCAAAGAACGCGGTGGTCGGGCCCCCATATCATCAGGCCGAGAAACGTCAGCAAGGGCAGCAGGTGTTCACGTGACACAGCGCAGACACGCCACCCAACCAAGGGGCATGGGAAGGCAACGGCCGCGCGAGCCCTCCGAGCGAGGACAACAACACATGCATACGGCGACCGCACATATTACCACGCGACACTGCCTAGAGACAAGGGACGCCGCTCTCTCATGCTTCCTTCCTTAACAATATACAATGTCATGTTATATTTCTATTAATGAATATAATAAGCACTTCCCGTTTGTCCACAGACGAAATAAATCGTACCACCACTGGACTGTCTGTGAACAATACGATGGGTGGGAAAGAATGACACACCATTCTCTGATAACCTGCTATGCCCTCCACTTTTCATGTCCCTGGCGAGCGCTAGATGGCTAGCCGAGAGGGCGATTCTATCTGGCGCAACGCTGGTAGAACGTCCACACACCTGCCGTCCAAGATATAGGATGCTCAACATTAGAGGCGAGCACGATAAGCTGACAAGGCAGAATGCCCGGACTGAAGACGCCGCCACACTTAGCCACGTCCACCAGAAAATGAAAATGCAAAGCTGCAATCTTAAACAAAACAACACATTAGCATAAAGGAAATATCTTTATAACACGCCTCTCCAAACATAATAGTATATATTTTAGCCTACTATGCTCCCCTGAGTGAGCTTCACAGAGGCCCAAGCCTACTAAGTGGTAAAGGACAGGTTCAACTTAGGAGTCTTTAGCTATAATATTGGGCAAACTTACAATTAACTTTTCCAAAAAGAAAAGTAGATTTTTATGTGATTTTTTTATTTAA
>JAVRFV010000362.1:0-64867 GCA_032716605.1 Paralithodes platypus
GGAACGAGAGCAATTTGATGATAGTAGGAGGGTTGGGAGCGGTCACCCTCCTTTGGGACAGGTTCAATGAGAGCAAACATCCAGCAAGAAAAGAAGACGTTAGAGGAGAAACAGATATTGAATAATTTGCCTGGGCAGGGAGTCAGCATGGAAGCACAATTTTTGAGTGCAACAGGAGGAACACCATACGGTCTGTACACCTTAGTATTCAGCCCAGAGAGGGTAGACAATACATCTTTGAAAGAGATTGCGATATTAGGCAAAAGCAAGAGTAGAAGAGTAGATGGAGAGGAAGGAATAGCGCCAGTATCATCCATGGTGAAGCTTTTAGCAAACGTTTGGGAAAAGAGTTCAGCTTTGTCAGAGGAAGAAGTATCGGTAGTGTCGTCAGAGGGGAAAAGGGGAGAGAAAGTCGAGGAAGAATAATTGTTGGAGAGGTTTCTGGCTACATGCCAAAAAGCTTGGGAAGAGCTAGAGTTGGATAGTTCATCACATTTATTGTTGATGAAAAGAGTATTTGGTGATTCGAATAAGAAATTTTGTTCTATATGGATGAGGGAGATAAAAGGCAAAACTGCCTGTGACAAGTGACTCTCCCAGAGTTGAAAGAGTGACATGGCCCAAATCAGGGAATGTACGAACCAAAATACCTGGACACAGAGTTTGAAGCAATTGAAGTCATAGGATGAGGGAAAGATGGATTCAGGGAGAGAGCTCCAGGGCTCAGCTGTTGAATAGAAGACAGATTGAGAATATCATTTCACTATTGGAATGGAAGTTGCACAGTGTAGCGGTGGGATTGTGTTGCAAGTCGGGTGCTATGTGCTCAACGTAGATGAGGTGGTATACATTCGAATATATTCAGCATTGCAAATAAATTATATAAAAAAAGAACATACAAATATACTGTCATGCACACAAGTATTCTATAATACGTCATGCATACTAAAACATAAATACGAACACTAATAAACAAATAATCATAACTAACACAAAAACATCGTTGTATGCACAACAATATGATACCACCTATGTACACATGCAATTTAAGACCTTCATATTTTATTTGATAAGCAAAATGAAATATGTTGTTAGTAGTGTAGAAGTAGTAATTTATATAGTGGTCGATCTACTGGAGGAAGAGTAACCCTAGAAAGACACCAAGTTAAATGGCACTTTTGGTGTCTTATAACTACTCCCATATTTCACTCCAAAGACACAAAGTTTAATGGCACTGTTCGTATCTTCTCATATTTCACTCCAAAGAAACGAAGTTAAATGGTACCCTATTGTTCGTGTCTTCCCATAGGTCCATCAACTCTAACATACTGTACACTCTTGGACAATAATATCATTATGCCCTCCTTAACATATCAAGAGAGACTGAGAGCAGGAGAGAGAGAGAGAGAGAGAGAGAGAGAGAGAGAGAGAGAGAGAGAGAGAGAGAGAGAGAGAGCAGGAGAGAGCGAGAGAGAGAGACAGAGAGCAGGAGAGAGCGAGAGAGAGGAGGAGAGAGAGAGAGAGAGAGGAGAGAGAGATAGAGAGAGAGAGAGAGAGAGAGAGAGATAGAGAGAGAGAGAGAGAGAGAGAAGAGAGAGAGAGAGAGAGAGAGAGAGAGAGAGAGAGAGAGAGAGGAAGGGAAGAGAAGAGAAGAGAAGAGGAGAGAGAGAGAGAGAGAGAGAGAGAGAGAGAGAGAGACAGAGAGAGAGAGAGAGAGAGAGAGAGAGAGAGAATAGAGAGCAGATGAGCGAGAGAGAGAAGATGCGAGAGAGAGAGAGAGAGAGAGAGAGAGAGAGAGCTATCTGAGAGAGAGAGAGAGAGAGAGAGCGAGAGAGAGAGAGATAGAGGAGGGAGAGAGAGAGAGAGAGAGATAGAGAGAGAGAGTATAACTAGAGTGATACCAAAATACACACGTCTTTCAGCAAGGCTTCCTAAAAACTTGGATTATCCCCAGCCAGCATCCAGCGAGACAGATTACTCATTCACAACCACAACATTAGTGGGCCCCGCGGCATGACGGCACAACCACCACCGGGACGCTGCACGGTAGAGCACGTACCGCGGGCAGGCATTATCATTACTGGAGGGGGGTCGCTTGTTTTTTTTTTTTTTCCCCCTAAATAAAATTTGACAATTTTCGTCTGGTGATTTAACCAAATAAATGCCACTACACCGAGTAGGTTACACCCACGTAATAGTCTAGTCGTATCTCAATAACACTGCTGTAAACTACAGTAAGCTTACTTATTTTTTATCAAAATAGTTTACTGCTGAATAAATAGGCAAATGTGACTGTTTTAATAAATATTGGGAATTTGAGAATAAGATAATAACAAAACCATTTTTAACTATTGACTGAATAAAACTTCAGATCTCCTTTTATTTATTTATTTTTTATTATTATTACTATATTACATTTTTTGAGCTCCCTAAACCTTCATCAAACTTAAAATGTACCCCTAAGACCCCTCTTTTGGTAAACTTGTACGTTTTTTACAAGATAATTGGTCTGGCCAAAGGCCGGTTTCTCCTAAATTGCAGGCTCGTTTTCGTTCACTAGGAAAGAATCGACACCTAAACGGCACAAAAGTTCTTAACATAAACAAAGAAATTAGTTAAAAGGTCTTAAAATTGACAAACTAATGGGAAAAAGGTCTTAAATTATATAAAACTAATGGGGCTAAGCATGAAAGAGAAGGGGGTCCAGAAAAAAGACCCTCTTAATCCCATACAATAATAAAATAAATACTTATGTATATCATTAGGTATATTATGTGGCTTGGTAATGAGGTGGACAGTTAGAAAAAGGTCTATACTTGTGTTCTTAACCCTTCCTCCCCGGGCTCACGATAGGCCTATCCGGGTGATCTGGCCAAAAAGCGTTGTATGTAAACATAGGCCTATTTTTGTTATTTTAGCTGCTTTAGAATTCACACAAATCTCAAAATATAACCCTTACTTGTATCTGTAGACTAGCATTAAGTAAAGCTCTCTAGGTCAACTGATTCAGTTGTGATGACGATTTCCGTGGAGAAAATTTTGCCGCGGATTTAGCAATATCGGGCACTTAGAAACACTAATTTTTGCTATAACTAGCAATGGCAGACAAGGTCGGACTTTTTTTTGCTGAGGCTTGGCGTCGCTCCGATCGGCTTTGTAAACAAACATTTCGCCGCGCGACTTTCAAAACATGCTTAATAGGCTTTCAAGCTTAGGGATTTTAAAAGGATGCCCGGGCTCCTGCCCTTCGCAAGGTGCGTCCTTTTAAAATGCTGCATATATGGATTATGGTATAGGGGTTAAATGTATTGATATATGGATAATGGCATAAGGGTAATGGTATAGGGGTGATGATATATGAGTACTGGTATAGAAGTAATGGTATAGGTGTGATGATGTAATTGTAATGGGATAGGGGTAATTATATATTGGTAATGGTATAAGGGTAACGGTATAGGGATAACGTTATAAGGGTAATGGTATAAGGGTAATTGTATAAGGGTGATGGTATAGGGGTAATGATATAGGGTTAACAGGGTATTGATATAAGGGTAATAGCATTAGGGTAATGGTATAAGGGTAATGATAATATCATCCCTATATTATAGGGGTAATGGTATACGGGTAATAGAATAGGGGCAATGATATAATGGTTATGATTTAGGGTTGATATTATTACCTTTATAATTATCAATAAAGTAGGTGTGCAGTTTTCGCATTACCAAAACAAAACAAAAAAACATTGCATACGCCACTCTGCGACCTAGAATACTGCAAGTAGTATTGAATCTCTTAGGTAAAATCGGTATATATAATATATATATATATATATATATATATATATATATATATATATATATATATATATATATATATATATATATATATATATATATACCCGGTATATACTAAACGTTTTTATACTCACAGCCGGACTTCAACCACCGACAGTCAGAACAAGTGCCCATACGTTAATCCACTATACCACAGCGTGATAGAGGATACTTGTGTGTAGTGGATTAAAGCATAGACACTCGTCCTGGCTGTTGGTGGTTCATGTCCGCCTGGGAGTATATATATATATAATTACAATTATGATCGCATTGAATCGTAACCATTGGAATATTGATCTATAATAAAGTCAGCGTAACACTATTTTGTAGCATTTTGAATATGGTGTAATTCAAATTTAAAATATATATAAGAAAGAATAGTGACCATAATCTGTGACCTTCACCATTCACCTTGACCGTTGAATAAGAAAAACCCAACATTTGGACAATCGTTGCATTGACCAACCGAATTTGCCAGCAAAATTTGGTGACGATGCGTAACCCGTTCAGTACAGTTCTGTTAGTTTCATTTCATACTGGATATTAAGACGATTTTATTTAGTTTATGCAGGGCCTCCATAAAATTAGCAGGCTTTCAATTATCTTAATTAACCTTTTGTACTACCACAGATCCTTCATACGCTCCACCAAATCGTCTAATTATAGCTAGACTACAATAAAAAAGACGTCACCGGTACACAAAGGGTTAAACAGTCTAGGAAGAGTTTAAAGAAAATTATTAACACTCCATTTTGTTCTTTGACCTTGACCTTTAACCTTAAGTATTATAATATATATATCTATCTATCTATCTATATGCTCAGGCCCAATCCCCATTTTGGGGGTAGCCGACTCAAGACAGAGCAAGAACAGGGAAAACACAAAAACAACATAAAACAAAAAATAAATACAGATAAAAAACACAAACTCACACACATCCAGGTCACCCAGAAGACCCAGAGACCAGGGTTACCAAGGTCGCTCCAGCACTCCCCCGGCCCCTGTAGTCCAGTAAATCTAGCAATCATTTAACTGGACCTAGAACAAATTGCAATAGAAGGTTTTTTGGCTTTAACTTGTTTATTAGGTCCCTCTGATGAACATATAAAAAGTCTCCAACTTTTGGACACTGGGAAAGTGGTTAATTTGCATAAATTCAAGATGGCCGCCGTCCCAAGCTTCAATTTACAGATAACTTTTTTCTGGTTGCTCCTAGACCCTATAAATGTATTACAAACAATGTTTTTTGGCTTTAACTTGTTTATTAGGTCCCTCTGATGAACATATAAAAAGTCTCCAACTTTTGGACACCTGGAAAGTGGTTAATTTACAGCCGAAAAACCTTACAGACAGGCTGAACTGTCTCTTTCACAAGGGGTGACACAGGCACTTTGTGCTTGTATGGGTTTTTTTACCTGTTGTCCCTCTTTTTTATAAAAAAAAAAAAAAAAAAAAACCATGACGTAGTATGACGTCATTCAGAGCCAATTATGTAATTCATGATAGGAGTTCGTATTCACTTGGATCATCGGTGCTTGCATCAAAGTTGCTATTTTGACAGAGTCCTTTACATTGACCACATGCACTGGAACATTCAAGCTCATTCCGTTTGCAACTACAGCGTTGAGTGTCACAGTTGCCCTTACACTGACATCTGACCAATTTCAGTAGTGAATCAGGAGCCACTGGCGAATCCATCGTCTTCGGTTCAAGCTGTCCCTTCCGCAGACACCAGCCCCATTTCTCGGGGTCCACACAGTTCCCCATCCATTCCTGGACCTGACAATAAACTCGGAACGAGTGGTATTTGGCTGCATCGGTTGTTGGGGGAAGGCTGTGAACTTCAACGGTAGTTGAACTTTTTGCCACCTTGTTGCAAAACTTTGTCTTTCGCAGTCCGTCAAGGGTGTCATTTCCTTTTCCCCCGTACAAATAAACCAAGGCCTTTTCACCAGCTGATGATATCGCGTCTTTACTTCCACTTTGGCAACAGAATGCTTCTATACATTTCAAGAAACCGTTGTCTTCCTTCACTTTCCTCAAGGCAGCCCCTTTACCAATACCATACAGTCGTGAGGTTGTGTCACATCCACAGAGTGCATGGACAACTGGCAGGACACGACAGATGCTTTCACCGAGAGCTTCTGCTACTGAGTTAATATGCCAACATTTCCCACCTTCCTTGCTCGACTTGAAGTACAAATCATTCATCCTTCGTTCCGCATAATGACACAACAGCACCAACAAGTCTGTGTCCTCACCTATCACATATGTCACGGTTTCCCTTGCATGCTCAATTCCCTTCTTCGCAATCATGACATCTGCATCTGCTGGCGCATTGACACAGTCAATTCCATTTGCCTTGAATGTTTCACACAATAAGTCAATGAAGTTTTGCTTATTGTCCGAGTTTGACAAGAAGTTTTCCTTTTTTGACCGAAGGGGCATGGTTGGAGTGAACATCACCTTTTGACCAAAGACTCCTTTTGATCGTCGATTGTGTGTCATGTCCTTGGTAGTAGGTCCTGATTTATAACCGTCGAATACAACCACCGGGTTGAGAAAGTTTTTGGAAACATGCTTCATGTACATGCTTGCAATGTCCTCAAATGTGTCACCCTTCTTCCATGGAATCCTTTGCAATAAGGAACCACCATCCAGAACATGGGTCACAGTCCTTTCTTCCTCAAATGATTCCAATGACGACTTGGGAACAACAGCAGCTATCTCATCTCCTAGCTGTGGTTTATTGGCTTCCCTGAGCCTCCCCCACTTATCGAACAGAGCAGTAGGGTAGCTAGACAACTCATACGCAAAGACCTCTTCAACACCTAAGTCCCTGTTATTAGCAAAGATGAGGAGCCTCTGGAAAAGGAGCTGTGGGTCGATTGGTACTTTTTCAGCACTGATTGTAACCTTTGCACCCAACGACTCAACTTGATCTTTCTTCCTAAATGAAAAGTCAAAAGCATTGCTACCTTCCATCTTCTGCACAATGTTCATACCAACCTCATACAGTAAATGAGGATTGGCCGAGGCTGGTCCTGTCACACCGTTGGCAATATTCCTGAGTTCATTTGATTCTTGAAATGGATCATAATCCTTGAAGAATGCGAGAACCTTCTCTGTGTCCTTCCTATCTCGTTCACGCCTTGCTTCAGTCATTTCTTTGTGCTGCTCAGAGGTGTGGAAATGCTTCCCTGTCAGTTCTTGCATAACTTCACTCACCTCAGCGCAGGCTGGCATAGCAAGTAACCAGCGCAGGCGTTGCGTTTCCTCCATGCCCCTACCACGTGTCAATCCACCATTCGTTTTCAAAGAGCGCATCAAAACCTGCTCTATAACCAAGTCGCTTGGCAGTCCTGCCCACAGCCGATCACTTCGGCGGATCACAAATAGACTGGAGTTCAATTGACAGAACATGTCTGGGTTGAGCTGCTCAAGTTCAATCATGTCTTGAATGTACACATGGGCTGACTTGGCATAATTGTTATGACCACACGCTGCAAAGTACGGCAACATCTCCTGGAGTGTTCCGAGGTACAGTAGGAAATCGCCCATTCTCAGTGCCCTCAGGAAGCGACGCAGCAGGTCAATCATGTCCATGTATTGAATCCATAGCTTTCCCATCTTATGCTCTGCTAAGGAGCTCTTCTCAGCTTTAAGTTTTTCAGAAATTCTGTTGAAAACGTCTTTACTGCAGACTTCATCCGGTGAAACGTCTTCACGCAACAGCTTATCCAAAAGATCTGCAGCCTCAAGGAAGTCCTTGCATGCGTCACTTTCCTCATCTACCATTGAGAGGTTGACACCGTATGCCCTGCCTAACACAATCGAACTCAAGGCTGTGTCAACCAAGAAGTGGCCTCTGATTGCTCGTGCATAGGCTTTCCCACTCAGCATTTGGGTCACAGCATTTTCAGCGTATATAAGTTCCAAAACCTCCTTAAGCCCAGATGCTTCCATAACATGGCCCATGCATCCCAAAAAGCTCATCACAGAGTGAAAGCCACCAAGGTTCAAAACAATGGGTTTCAGTTCGCTTCCTTCCTTCTCATGAACAATGATCGTCTTCGCTTTCCAATAAAGCGGTTGGTCGAATGTCAGCATTGGCGTCGTTCCCTGGCGATGGCTTTCCGCAGCAACGAAGTGAAGTGTTGAGTAAATACAACTCATGTCCGTAGGGTCCATGTCAATCATGGGCAAAAGTCTGGTGTCTGAGAACGAAGAGCAGGTTTTCAGGACGTTTCTTCTGCTTCCCAGGAATTCTATTTGGCTTCGTATTGACATGCTTCTTTCGGCAATCAATGTGCACCGTTTGGCCCTCGGACACGGTAATTGATGGCGTTCCACGTTCAGTACTGGCCTTGTTGATAGTATCTGCTCCCTTCGCCCTCAGCTTGACTGTTTCTCCTTCGTCTAACGTGTTTGAGCAAATGCCGCAGGGATTATGCACCACCTCTTCTTCCATGGCTTCGGTAGATGTCGCACCAATCTGTTGAAACAAGAAACAAGATGATGGGATTAGTATAGGCCTAGGCAAAATGTAATAGACAATAATGTGCAGTAAAGGTAGGGCTTGACCTAGAACAAATTGCAATAGAAGGTTTTTTGGCTGTAAGGTTTTTTGGCTGTAAATTAACCACTTTCCAGGTGTCCAAAAGTTGGACACTTTTTATATGTTCATCAGAGGGACCTAATAAACAAGTTAAAGCCAAAAAACGTTGTTTGTAATACATTTATAGGGTCTAGGAGCAACCAGAAAAAAGTTATCTGTAAATTGAAGCTTTGGACGGCGGCCATCTTGAATTTATGCAAATTAACCACTTTCCCGGTGTCCAAAAGTTGGAGACTTTTTATATGTTCATCAGAGGGACCTAATAAACAAGTTAAAGCCAAAAAACCTTCTATTGCAATTTGTTCTAAGTCCAGCCCTACTTTGACTGGTCTACTGACCACCTGGAGAGGTTCCGATCTCGGCAGGCAGACATGCAGCGGAGCCAAAGCCACAAGCCCTCCCACCACACTTCCAGGCACACCCTTCATATTAATCGTCCCCCCGGGCCAGGCGCCTGATGGACTATTATCTAGTCGAACTTGCGCCCGACCCCTTACTCCAATATATATATATACCGGTATATATATATATATATATATATATATATGGATTTAGGGGAGGTGTGGCGGAGTGGTCTTGCCACTGGACTGGCAATCCAATGGACCCGGGTTCGAATCCCAATATGTCAATGGGAAGATATTATTGGGATGGAATTTGTGCTGTACCTAGTATCAGTATCACAGCACACCAAAATGCCAAAAAAATACCCTCATTGTTCCCTGATTAAATAGCATTGTATGAATATTCTCATATTCAAAAATATGCTACAGGGAGGCAATGCCTAGTGAGTTACTTGCTCAATAGGTGGCTTTCTGAGAGTGAGGGTCCGAGCCTTGGGAATGAGACTGTAGAAAAAAAAAAAAAAAAAAAAAATATACTGTATATATTATATATATATATTAAGTTTTAAGGGTATGGGTTGTGTAATTGTGCGTAGACTATAGGCCTATCACTTTCGTTTTACTGTCGCGCGAATTTCACAGGTAGCCTAGCCTAGGGTAGCCTAAAGCTAAATCCTAAAATGGCCTAAATTCCTAATTCTTGGCCAAGAGTTAGCTCTAGGCCTAATAGGCTACTAGCCTAGGTTGGGTTAGGTCATGAGAGATTGATGAGAAAGGTTGAGGTGCATGGAATAGGTGGGGCGTTGTTAGGATGGATTAGGTCCTGGCTAATTGGTAGGAAGCAGAGAGTCAGCATAGATGGTACCAAGTCAGAATGGGGAGCAGTCAAAAGTGGTGTCCCCCAGGGATCTGTATTAGGTCCTCTGTTGTTTATTATATACATAAATGACCTTGATTTAGGTATAACTATCAGGATAAGTAAATTTGCAGAAGATACCAAAATGGGGAGAAAAATTTATTCAGATAGAGATAAAGAGTGCCTGCAAAGGGATCTAGATACCTTACACGAATGGTCAGTAAATTGGCAGATGAAGTTTAACATTGACAAATGCAAGGTATTAATGATAGGGAAGATGCATACAAATGTTAAATATAAACTAGCTAATATGAAATTAGAAAACTCAGACTGTGAGAAAGATCTAGGTGTGTTTGTTAGCAATGATGTGAAGCCTAGAAAACAATGTATAAGCGTTCGTAACAAGGTAAACAGGATTCTCGGGTTCATCTCTAGGAGTGTGAGTAACAGAACTGCTGATGTTATCATAAAACTTTACTTGTCATTAGTGAGACCCCATATGGATTATGTTGCTCAATTTTGGTGTCCTTATTACTGAATGGACATAGATTCATTGGAGAGAGTACAACGTAGAATGACAAAAATGATCCATAATATCAGAAATCTTCCGTATGAAGAAAGGTTGAAGAAATTAGGCTTACATTCGTTAGAGAGACGCAGAGTTAGAGGGGATATGATAGAGGTATTCAAGTGGGTTAGTGGGATTAATAAAGGGGACATGAAAAATGTACTACAGCTCAGTGATAGCGAAAGAACTCGTACAAATGGTTTCAAATCAGATAAATTTCGTTTCAAGAAATATATAGGCAAATATTGGTTTGGTAACAGAGTTGTAGATAGGTGGAATAGGCTACCAAGTGTTATAGTGGGATCAAGAACGATAGGGAGCTTTAAGATAAAATTAGATAGGCATATGGACGAGATGGGTTGGGTGTGAGGGGGATCTGTCAGGTGTGGGCCAATCGGCGCTCTGCAGACCCCCGTTTTTCTGACCTCTGACCGTTTCGGTGAGGTCAGTCCTAATGGTGTTAGTAAGCTGGGCTTATAATTAGGGTTGGGTGTGACAGGGATCTGCCTTGTGTAGGCCAATCGGCTTTCTGCAGACTCCCATTTTCTTATGTTCTTATGTTCTTATATATATATATATATATATATATATATATATATATATATATACAGTATATACAGTATATACATATATATAGGGGAGGTGTGGTGGAGTGGTCATTCCACTGGATTGGTAATCCAATGGACCCGGGTTCAAATCCCGATAAGTCAATGGGAAGATATTATTGGGATTGAATTTGTGCTGTACCTAGTATCAGTACATTACCACAAAGCCCTCCGAAATGCCAAAAAAATACCCTCATTGTTCCCTGATTAAATAACACTGTATGAATATTCCCATATTCAAAATATGTTACAGGGGGCCAATGCCTAGTGAGTTCACTGCTCAATAGGTGGCGTTTTGAGAGTGAGGGTCTGAGTCTGGAGGGTGAGACTGTGAAGCGCTTGAGCGAAGCAACCGGCCGCTTCAGAGATGGAGCTGCTTCGAGCCATGATGGATGCTTCGCATGTCTCACTCCCCAGACTGGAACAAGACCTCACGGGCTTCACCGTGTTGAGCGGTGGAATGTACAGGCTCTTAGCCTATGCCCGAGAGGGAGTAGTTGGAATATAGAAGAAAAAAATATATATATATACAGTATATATCATTATATATGTATATACATATATATATATATATTGTTACGTATCTTGATTTATAAGTGGTTAACTAAGTAAATAAAGACAGAACAGTTAATATTAAAGTGTAGCAAACAGCTGTAGGCCAAAAGAACGTAAAATATTAAAGTCAGTTATGTTGCTACTTGCTTTCCTCAGTTGTTGGGACAGTTATCCTTTATACTCTGATACACTTCAATTATATTTAATCAGGAAACTATTTAAAGTTACATTGAATGTTTAATATGAAATAGGCTATTTATTACGAATACTAAGTTTGATATGTAAGCAAGGTTTTAAGTCACTAGAATATCTCAATTAATCTTGATTATCAGCAAAGTATTAAGATCTTTTTATAATTGATTTAAGTTTGTTAACTCTTTAAAGATTGTTTTATTCTTTCTATGTTATCTCGTTATTCTTAGTTTATTATTATACTCCCTTTAGTATTTTATCTTATTTATTCTTATTACTGAAAGACATTTGACTAAATAAAAATGGTAAGGAAATATTACAAAAGTCACATATAAAATGGAATTATATTTATAAACGTAAATAAGGTATTTTACAATTAATCAAAATAATAAGCAATGAAAGTTATGATAGATTTCAGGATTGTTTTGCATACGTTCTGATTTCACTAAAGTACAAATTAAAGTTTAGTAGGCTTAAGTAGACAATATAAATTATAGGACTATTACAATGCCTATTCCGAATAATAGTCAGGTAAGTACTTAACTTATACAAGGCTTAATCATTAATTATGAATGACAATAGCTTTACATCAAGTTAGTTAATTGTTATCATGTAAAGTAGTCAATATTCAATCACAAATCATCTCTGAATCAAACATTAATTCTAATCACCAAAAGTAAACAGTAATTCAAAATACATATCTCTCCAATTAAACATATATGATTCTCCAATCCAACCTATATGATTCTCCAGTCACAAAATCTTAAATCAAATGAGTGTATGTTTCTGACATACCTCTGGTTAATTAACAGTCACGAATAATCCCTAACTAACGAGTAAGAGGTCGGTCCCGGACGCTTCATAACATATAATAACCCCTATTATACAAGCCTGTGAAGTCTGTCTCGTCTCCCCAACACACTGCTCGTTTCCCCAGCTAAGAAAGTACTAGTTTTAACTATCAAATCTCCGGCTTATATATCATTTCCCGGACCAAGCTAATCCAATCAGAAGTCAGGAAACAGATGTCTAATCCAATCCGATGCAGGCAGGGTGTGAGAGCCATTTACCGACGAGAACAGGTGTGCGGGAGCCAACCAGGTGTTAGAAGCTCACCACGTCACAGGTGCCCCGCCCTTCATACGCAAGTTTTGGCGGGAAAGCGAGGAATGCCAAGAATGCAGCATGTAGCCGGGCCCCACTCTCCCTCTCTCTCTCTCACGTAGGAAAGAAAGAGGGATCGTTTCTTGCAGTTGTAGGTGTAAAGTCACGTTCAACAGGTTGGTCTGGTCACACATCACATCTTGGTTATCTTCCAGATGTCACACCTCCACCGCTAGAAAAGAGTTCAAGAGGAGGGAAGTATATGACAAATTTTCAGACTCTTGACAGACAAACTGCCAACACATTCTGGACCCCCTTAACACCTAAAGAGCGGCCTAGGCGGTACTGATCCACCTGGTGAACAAGCCTACGTCTTTTCTATCCTAAATGACCTAGAGCAGTTAGTTCAGCAACCCACCCGTATCCCGGATCGCATCGGAGATCGGCCCAACATTCTTGACCTGTTTCTAACTTCTAACCCTTCTTCTTATACTGTCGATCTTTTCTCTCCTTTGGGCTCCTCCGACCATAAACTTATCTCTGTCACCTGTCCTATCTCTCCAGTACAGCCACCCGATCCTCCTAGCCGGCGGCGCTTGTGGCACTTTGGCGCTGCCGACTGGGAGGCTCTTCGGCAGTACTTCTTTGATTTCCCATGGAATTATTTCTGCTTCCATGGCCGAGGACCCTCGGAGAGTGCTGAACGCATTACCGAGGTAATCCTATCGGGCATGGAAGCATACATTCCATTCTCTTTCTCTCAGACTAATGCTAAAAAATCTTGGTTTACTCACGCCTGTTCTACTGCTGTCCGCAATAAGGAGGAAGCATTCAAACGGTACCGACGCCTTAAAACTCAAGACTCTCATTCTTCATATGTTTCTGCCCGGAATCAAGCCAAATCTGTTCTTCGACTTGCCAAACACTCTTTCATCAATAATAAATGCACTGAACTATCCAACTCTAGCTCTTCCCAAGCTTTCTGGCATCTAGCCAAAAACCTCTCCAACAATTTCTCTTCCTCGTCTTTCCCTCCCCTTTCCCACTCTGATGGCACAACCATCACTTCTTCCTCTGACAAAGCTAAACTCTTCGCTCAAACTTTTGCTAGAAACTCCACCTTGGATGATTCCGGTGCTATTCCTCCCTCTCCGCCCTCCTCTCTCTTACTTATGCCTAATATCCTAATCTCTTCTAAAGATGTACTTTCTACCCTCTCTGGGCTTAACACTAATAAGGCGTACGGTCCGGACGGTGTTCCTCCTGTTGTTCTCAAAAACTGTGCTTCCGTGCTGACTCCCTGCCTAGGCAAACTCTTTCGTCTCTGTCTATCCTCTAACGTCTTCCCTTCATGCTGGAAGTTTGCTCACATTCAACCTGTCCCAAAGAAGGGTGACCGCTCTCAACCCTCCAACTATCGTCCAATTGCTCTTATCTCTTGTCTTTCTAAAGTTTTTGAAACTATTCTTGCTTCCAAATTTCTTAAGCATTTCTTCTCAATCTGCTCTCAGATCGCCAGTATGGCTTCCTTAAGGGTCGCTCTACTGGTGATCTTCTTTCATATCTTACTAACTCTTGGTCATCCTCCTTTCGGGACTTCGGTGAGACTTTTTCTATTGCACTAGACATATCGAAAGCCTTCGATAGAGTCTGGCATAAATCTTTAATTTCTAAACTACCCTCCTTCGGTTTCTATCCCTCCATCTGTGCCTTTGTCTCTAATTTCCTTTCCGGCCGTTCCATAGCTGCGGTTGTGGACGGCCATTGTTCACTTCCTCACCCTATAAACTCCGGTGTTCCTCAGGGCTCTGTCCTATCTCCTATTCTCTTTCTAATTTTTATAAATGATCTCCTTAACTGTACCTTAATTCCCATCCATTCATACGCAGACGACTCAACCTTACACTACTCCATTAGTTTTTCAGAACGCCCCAGCCAGCAATCCCTCAACGACAAACGTAATGAAGCCATAGAACTCTTAAATTCTGATCTAAATACTATTTCCAATTGGGGCAGAGAAAACCTTGTTAACTTTAATGCTTCCAAAACCCAATTTCTCCATCTATCTACCTGTCAGGATCTCCCAGCGGACTATCCCTTATTCTTCAACAATACAAAAATCAACCCTTTATCTTCTCTCAATATTCTTGGTGTCTCTTTTTCTTCTGCTCCCATTTGGAAGGACCATATTACCAGTCTTGCTAAGGCAGCCTCCCAGAAGCTGGGTGTGCTCAACCGCCTTAGGGGGTTCTTTTCCCCTGCACAGCTTCTTTCTCTGTACAGGGGCATAGTGCGCCCTTGTATTGAGTATTGTTCACATGTGTGGGGAGGTTCCTCTCACACCGCTCTCCTAGACAAAGTTGAAAGGAAGGCCTTTCGTATCATTAACTCCCGTCCACTCACCAACTCTCTGCAATCTCTCTCTCCGCCGCAATGTTGAATCTCTCTCGCTATTCTATCGCTACTTTAATAATCAGTGTTCCTCAGAGCTATCCCAGTGCATACCACCTCCTTTACGTAGGGCACGTGGTACCCGTCTTGCAACTCAATCCCACCCCTACTCTGTGCAACTCTCCAACCCAAGAGTGAAACGTTACTCTCAAACTTTCTTCTACTCAACATCTGAGCTCTGGAACTCTCTCCCAGAATCAGTCTTTCCCTCTTCCTATGACTTAAATTGCTTCAAACTCAGTGTGTCCAGGCATTTTGGCTCGAACGTCCCTTGATTTTGGCCCTGTCACTCTTTCAACTATGGGGGAGGCACTCGCTATAGGCAGTTATGCCTTTTGCCTCCCTCAATCACATAGACAAAAAAAAAATAATAATAATAATAATATGTAGCCACCAGCGGGGTGTTTTTACCCAAAATAGGGCTGTTTACGTGATCATTTTCATGCCTAAATAAGACCCAGAGCGTAAAACAAGTATCTATCCCTGAAAGGGCATGAAAAGAGCTTTCCAATGACACCACAACGATCCTTGTATGACCGCTAGTTTTCTTGCAACAACCGCGCAACACGAGTGCAAAAACCATGTAATTCGGTACTTTCCCCATACATTTCACTATGTAGCGAGTGTGAGAGGGTGGAGGAGGGTGGGATTCATGTCAGTAGGCCCGCCGCGGTAGTCTGGAGCAGTCATACGCTCGCTACTCTCCTGCCACCACTTGTCTCTCTCTCTCAGCAACATTACGTGCTGAAATTGCCACACGACTTATGGTGTGAGCCGCCACATAGTCCAAACTTATTTCACTCGACTTATGTTGCGGGCCGCCAGTAAAGGGTTAATATGTTTGACATCTAAGGCGTACTCCTGCAGCAACAAGCTCCACCGTGTCAGCCTTTGATTCTTGTTTTGGAACTTGTGAAAAAACTTTAATGGGTGATGGTCAGTATATACAGTAATGGAACCAGGGACAGATTGAACATAAACACTAAAGTATTGGAGGGACAAAGCAATGCTAACAGCTCCTTTTCTATTACAGAGTAATTACATTGAGCAGAATTTAACTTTTTACTAAAATAGCAAACAGGATGCAATACATTACAGTCATCCTCCTGGAGTAACACGGCTCCGACCCCAGTATTACTTGCATCAACAGCTAGGGAGACAGATCTAGTGAAATCAGGGGCACGGAGAACAGGATGGTTAGATAGAATGTATTTAGTAGCACTGAAAGCCTCCTCACAATCGGAGGACCACTCAAACTTCACATCCTCTCGGAGATCTGTTAAAGGTGCTGTTAACCTTGAGAAATTTAAAATAAACCTCCTTTAGTATCCAATCATCCCTAAGTATCTTTGGATTTCTTTCTTATTGGTAGGCGTTGGGAAATTTGAAATTGACTATACCTTAGCATGAGGAGGTGCAACCTGACCCTGTCCTACTATATATCCAAGATATTGGACAGTACTCTTAATGAAAGTTCACATTTTTAAGTTCACTACAAGATTTGCTTCAGCAAGGTTAGCAAAAAGCAATAAAAAAATTGAACAACACTAGCATAAGTGGATCTGGATGGAGCCTAGTCTCCCACTTCCAACGTTCAGGTATTAATCTTCTGATCACTGGCTTTATTCACAAGTTTATATACTGGAGACCATCAATGTTACTTATAGATTCATATTCACTGTTAGATTTATTACTGGTAGCTCTGGTGCACAAGTAGTAGTTCACAGAGTAGATTAGACACGCGTATTTTAGAGCACAGGAATTCTAGTAACCTCAGGGGGTACTGATCTAAGTTTTATATTCTTATAGCAGAAACACATAGAATGCAAATCAGTGGGCGAACATTAGATATCACTAGGGTTTCACTTCTAGGTAATAATATCTGGATATGGGTAATTACGAGAGTTAATATCGCCTGTTAATTAATAAACACTGATACGCTTAGCACTTACTAATGGAATGGTTATATATGAATTATACTGGGGCAAAGATATAGCCACTTCATAGAAATATTAATAAGTGAATCTCTAAATAGCACTGTAACACTAGTACTGATGGAGTGAATCTTGGGTAGTATTTGATTGGTCTGGTCCTGGTTATCTTGCGTCCGTGATGGGGGCTAACGACTGGTTCCGCGGCCGTCCAGATGGTCCATATGTAGGAAGTTCTCAAGTACGTGGACAGGTCCTTCTATCCAAATCTGCCACGGAGTCTGCCGGCTCTGGAACTCAATTCTCAGCAACCAACAATGAATAGAGCTCGAGGTCAACTCTGGTGACCAACCCTGGTTGGTGTCTAGCTTTCAACTGATTTTACTGGGGGCTGGAGCTGGGTTTATAGGCTCGGTTTTTGGACCCTGTAGGCCATAGGGATCTCGAGTCTTATGGAATTATTTGAGCTCTCAATAGATACGGGGACTAGGTAAGGTGGTGATTACTGTTGTGGCACATGGCTATAGGGAGCCATCATAATGTGATATAACTGAGCCTTAGTAAGAGGTACTATTTTGGCTATACTGGAAGTATTGAGGGGAGGGAGACTGGATCTACTTTGCGAGGAGGACTGGGACAGCTGTGATAGGAGCATCTCTCTTATATTTCTCAGTCTTCATTCTATGGTATAGCTGAGGTGCTAATTTGATTATCCGAGTAGGCAAGAAAGCTGAATGGGTTATTGTGGGTTAATAGAGGTTAGTAAAGGGGTTAGTCATGCATGGTTAGTTCATTGATAGGAAGAATTCCTGTGCTACCTGGCAATGACCCGGAAGTCAAAACAGGGGTCAGGTATACCTCCGCAGGGGTGGGGGTCTCCCTCCTCGGGTGGGTAAAAAGGGGTAGACGCGCCCTCTCTCTGTGATGGTCGTCCGGCGGCTGTGGCTAGGGGCTTGCCATATCACAAGTGTTTGTAATAACCCTCTGTTTATGAGACAGATGTGGGTGTTTGTAATACCAAAACCGAAGGTGCCTTGACTAGCTGGTTTAATCGGTTGGGTTGTTAATTGCATGGTTTGCTGGATGTGGTGGAGACTGGGTTGCTAACTCTGCCACATTTATCTGGAAGTATGGCAATAGAAGTTAGTCACTGGCGAGGCGGCTAGCCTCGCACTGACGATCATTGGGTACAGGGTTGTGAATGGGTTGTGAGGGAATAGATGGCATGCAAAGGGTTAGTAAAGTTCTAATGTTGTTCCGTCCTACTAAGGGAAGGTAGGCTGGATAGGAGTATATATATAAAAGGTTTGAGAACGTTAGCAACGGAAAAATCAAGGATCTTCAGGAGGTATGATGGAGAGGCTAGGTCGGAAATGAGTCGAGGAGCGTGGGGGGTTAATGTCAACTTAATGAGAGGGAGAGGGTTCAGGGAGCTACATGGAAGTTTGACCCTAAGTTCTCCGGGCGTAGGGGTGGCATTAGACTACAGTTGATATTGGAGTTTGGGGGTTAATGACAGGGAAAGTATGTTAGCCAAATGCTACCGGGGGATGAGCAATACGGGGTGGTATATGAGTCTGGAAAGGATAGAATCATGTGGACTGTGGGGCTGTGGGGAAGAGGAGGTTAACTGTAGGTGTGTGCTTGACTGTGGATAAAAGTAGGGAAAAACATGGTGTATTATTACTCGTCAATACGATGGTTATGGATACTGTGAATCTGACACTATTTCTTGCTGATCTAGTTGTTCCTGGGAACTGCGTTTTCTATGATATATACACCAAAGAAAACGACAGTTCGTAGGGTTAACTTCGGTATTGTTTCGTGGTGAAAATGCGTCGAGACAATGGTAACACACCTCAATGGTAACACACCTCAGGGGAGGTGTGGTGGAGTGGTCATGCCACTGGATTGGTAATCCAATGGACCCGGGTTCAAATCCCGATATGTCAATAGGAAGATATTATTGGGATTGAATTTGTGCTGTACCTAGTATCAGTGCATTACCACAAAGCCCACCGAAATGCCAAAAAAATACCCTCGTTGTTCCCTGATTAAATAACACTGTATGAATATTCCCATATTCAAAATATGTTACAGGGGGACAATGCCTAGTGAGTTCACTGCTCAATAGGTGGCGTTCTGAGAGTGAGGGTCTGAGTCTGGAGGGTGAGACGGTGAAGCACTTGAGCGAAGCAACCAGCCGCTTCAGAGATGGAGCTGCTTTGAGCCATGATGGATGCTTCGCATGTCTCACTCCCCAGACTGGAACAAGACCTCACGGGCTTCACCGTGTTGGGCGGTGGAATGTACAGGCTCTCAGCCTATGCCCGAGAGGGAGTAGTTGGAATATAGAAAAAAAAACAAAAAAAAAAAAAAAAAAAAACAGAGGGTTGTATATACAATCTCTGGTTGGGGTAAGAATTAAAGTTACTGCATGGTGGCTAACATCTTCAGTCATTGCTGTCTAGGTCTTACAGGAACAATGGTTCTATATACACTGGTGTACCCGTGGGTATCATAGTTTCTTATCAATTAGGACATGGGGTTTTAACATACTACTTCTCGGATGGAAGAACATACATAGATTTATGGGGGCGGTTGGTCTTCAGAAACTTAGTCTGGCAAGACAAGGTATTTTAAGGGGGTGAACATATTACTTCTCGGATGGAAGAACATACATAGATTTATGGCTGTCTGAACTGGTTGGCATTGGCTCAACCTAGGGACAGGGCATGGGTGTATTAAATGAATGTGTATTCATGTTCATCATCATGTAGGTAGAGTCTGGCGGGTAAGAGGTGTAGGACACGAAGCAAAATAGAGTAGTGTGGACTGTGGATACAAAGGAGGTGATTGGAAGACGTATAACAATTGTGGAAAAGTAAATGGAAGAGATGAACACAATGGCGGATAAAGATAACTAACCTAAGGATTGAATACATAGATTTATGGCTGTCTGAACTGGTTGGCATTGGCTCAACCTAGGGACAGGGCATGGGTATTTTAACCTGGGAGGAACATACATAGATTTATGGGGCGATTGGTCTTCAGAAACTTAGTCTGGCAAGACAAGGTATTTTAGGGTATGTTGATATTGACATCCTAACTTAGGGACAGGGCATGGGTGTATTAACTTTAAGGTGTATTTATGTTCATCATCATGTAGGTAGAGTCCGGCGGGTAAGAGGTGTAGGACACGAGGGGTAGTGGATACGCGAGGTGGGGGAGGGTTGTGAATTGTAAAGGGGGTGGTTTGAGGCTAGACGCCGCGCCGCTCGTGACTTAGGATAGTGACCCTTAATGCGCTGGACATAGGGGTGGCATTTCCCTACGATCGAACAGGTAGAGTGGTGTGTGCAGCGGGGCGTGAAGGATAAGTGGACAGGATGACCCAAACAGGGTACCACCGAGCATAGGGTCACGAAGCAAAATAGAGTAGTGTGGATTGTGGATACGAAGGAGGTGATTGGAAGACGTATAACAATTGTGGAAAATTAAATGGAAGGGATGAACACAATGGCGGATAAAAGATAATTAACCTAAGGATTGAACACATGCATGAATGACGACATTATAGCCGTCGTCCTAATAAGATGATGAAACCGGGTTGGTATGCACGTGGCACAATACGACACAAGGACAGTGCCGCTATGTCGTATCTATACTGGTGGCGTACTCCGGTTAATATTATATATACACTTAGTTACTAGAAGAACAAGGCAAGTGGGGGGCGACTGAGCACGGGGGTACATATGTCTATACTCGTCATGGAAAGGGAGATACGAGGTAGCTTTCCTGCATCTCTCCTGATAATCGTCTGCAGATTGGTCATAGTGAGTTTATCCGAATTAACAGGCCTAAATCAATACAATAACTGGCATAGGGTTATCGGGTGTATAGAGTCGTGGTTAAAGGTTGGGAATCTTCTTTTTTTTTTCTTTTTTTTTAAGAGACAATGAACGGAGGAAGGAAAAACACAGATAAAACAAAAAGGTCCATGTGCCTAAAGGCATCCTCCATTCATAAAATGTTTGTAACAACTGGATTTAAACATTTGTAGATTGTAAGTTTGTGGAAAGCAATTCGAGGGAAGTGAATTCCAAAGAGTAGTAGCTCTGGGGATAAATGAATTCTGATAAGCAGAAGTTCTGCATTGTGGAGGAGAAAGTGTAAATTCATGGGCGCTCTCAGCTGCCCTACGGGGAAAGATGTGGAGAGGCGGCACAATTGAAGCAAGTTCCTCGGAACAATTGCTGTGAAAATATCTGTAGAATAATGCAAGGGATGCAACATTTCTTCGTATGGATAATGTAGGAAGGTCCTGTGTGATTACAGGGTTATTGATTAATCTAATAGCTTTATTTTGAATTTTGTCCAACTGCCTCAATGCAACCACTCCACTTCCACCCCACAGAGGTGAACAGTAATCCATCTGAGAACGCACATGACTTCTATATATCACGGCCAACTGCTCGTCCGTGAACAATTCTCGAACTCTGTACAGGAGTCCCAGTTTTTTAGAGGCATTCTTAGCAATGCTTCTAACATAATGTGTCCAGCTCAAGTTAGTAGTTAATGTTACACCGAGAATGTCAATACTAGGGGAAGTGGGAATATTTACATCATTAAAAAATATATGGGAGTCAGTGAGATTCTGTCGGTTAGAAAATTGAATGTACTTGGTTTTCTGTGCATTAAAGGAAACTAGATTCTTTTGTCCCCATCCATTAATTCTAGAAAGGTCCTGGTTCAGAGAAATTGAAGTGTTTATTTTTGAATTTATAAGATCGGGTTGGGTGAAAGAATTGGTAAATGTGAAGGAACTGTGGAGTGTTGAGTCATCTGCGTAGGAATGTATTGGATTATGAGTGGTAGATATGAGATCATTGATATGAATGAGGAACAGAATTGGGGCCAAAACTGATTCCTGGTTCAGCATTTATGATTCCAGCATTTATTGAGTGAAATTGAGAATAAAGGCCATCTACCATTACACGTATTTTTCTGTTATGAAGATAAGAAGAAATTAGTGGAACTAATGATGCAAGGCCGTAGTGTGACATCTTCGACAATAAGGATTGATGCCAGACTCTATCAAATGACCTTTGATATATCCAGTGTTATACTAAACATTCCCAAGTCCTGCCTCTCACCGTCACGAGAAGTGACGTGGGTGGGCTTGCACTGGGATCTCCAAAGCGCCACCGTTTCCCAGAGTCGAGTGAATGCGGCGAAACTTCGAAGGAAGCTCTTTGTCGTGTTGCACTCGATCTCGATAACACGAAAAATCTGGGACTCCCTACTAGGGTCTTTGAATTGGGCGTCTCTGACCGTGCCCTTGGGCCGGCTCCGACTAAAACGCCTCATTCAGCTGGGCAACAGGCACTTCCCTATCTCGCCCCCTTACCGTTTGTGGACGGTACCGCGCTCAATACATCTAAGACTGACACACTGGGTCGCTCGGGGCACGCTCTCTGCGGCTGTGCCCTGGACTGCTCCTCCGCCGACCATCTGGGTAGACACAGATGCGTCGAGCGAGGTGGGGTGGGGCTATCAATCATACATGGGACATCAAAACCACGGCAGGTGGTCGGGGCTCTCACACTTCCACATCAATGCCCTGGAACTGTTGGTACCGTTGTTCTTCCTGCGGGATCACGGACTGGCCCTCACGGGCAAGTCGGTGGACTTCAGGATGGACAACATGTCCGCGGTTCATTGTATCCAAAAGCAGGGCTCCTCCAGGTCTGTTGTGCTCCAAGACCTGGCGGAGAAATTGTTTTACCTGGCCGATCATTGCAGCATCACCCTGCATGCGACTTACCTGCCCGGGACGGCCAATCTTTGGGCGGATGCTTTGTCGAGAGGACAGAGCACCAAGGTAGAATGGTCATTAAGACAAAGCGTTTTCGACGACCTCGCAGCCTCCTGGGGCCATCCGCAGGTGGACTTGTTCGCCTCCTCCGGGACGAACAAGCTGCCGGACTACCTCACCCGCTGGACTTGTACTCAGGCGGGGGGGCCGGATGCCTTCAGCGAGGACTGGAGCAGGTGGCAGTCGATTTACGCTTTTCCACCGCCCGACGCACTGCTTATGTGCAAAGTCCTACACAGGCTGAGAGAGTACCGTGGCAAGGTTTGGTTAATCGCGCCCCTCTGGCCGGCCCAAGCCTGGTACGCTCAGCTGAAGCGATGGTGCCCGAGTCCCGTTCCCCTGTCTGTCTCAGACTTCCACTTGGGACAGATTGGAGACCTAGGGACCTCGTTGGCATTCGCATCGTGGATGTTTGTGAGGCAGGGTGGTTACCGAAATATGGACGTTGCTTGACTGATATGCTTAATCAGCACTGGACTAAGGCTACTTGGAAGACTTACGAGTCTCATTGGAATACTTTCCCTAATTGGATCAATGACACCGAACAAACAGTTCCGTCGGTTGCGTTAGTCTTCCATTACCTTAATCACTTGTTTGAGACACGCACATACATGTACAACACCATTAAGAACCACCTGTCCACTATTAGGGAGCCTTTTGAGACCTTGACGGGGCTGGTGCTCCCTCACAAGGAGCTGTCTTTTTTCATGAAAGCCTGCTTTAGGCTCAGACCGCCCCCACGCCAGATACCGCCTCAATGGTCTCTGGCGAAGGCTCTCAGGCTCCTTACCTCACCCATCTACACCACTAACCCAACACCTGTTCATCTGCTTGATAAAACTTTGTTTCTTTTAGCGTTGGCTACAGGAGAGAGGGTCTCGGAGTTGGCTGCCATGTCGAGGGCCCCGAATTGCATGAGTTTTTCGCCTTCCTTGGAGTCAGTCACTTTGGCCCCTTCCGTTCATTTTGTGGCCAAGAATGAACGTGAGGCGCACATTTTTAAGCCGTTTACTGTACCAGCTTTAAAATGTGGGAGCACGCATCATCCGCTATGCCCGGTAAGAGCCTTGCATACGTATGTGCGTGCCGCTGTGCCGACGTCGGGGACGGCGCTTTGGTTGGCCCCTAAGACAGGGACACGGTTAGGCAAACGTGCTGTGGGACTTCATTTACGCCATGTCATTACTGCGAGTAATCCCCTTATGAAGGGCTCCGCTCATGATGTCCGCTCTTATGCAGCGACTGTGAGGTTTCTCAACAATTCCTCGCTTTCGGATATAGCCGACACCGGGTTATGGTCCTCCCACAGCACTTTTGTCTCATCGTACCTGTCCATGTCCACTGCCAGGCCAGGTGTGCCTTGTGTTGCGTTAGGCCAATGTGTCACGTGATTCATCTCCATCCTGTGTCTCTTCTCATCCCATACTGTATTTTCTTCCTTTCCCTACACTGGGGAGGGGGGGTTATTTTGTATGATTGTACAATGCCTTTCTCTCTTTCATTTAACATGTATGTCATCCCTGTTTCGTATTAAGGTTATCTCTCTTACTTCTTTACGTATAGACTCTACTGTCTAGGGGTTACTTGTTTGGTATGTCTATGCCTCATACCCGGTTTTTGTAATTAAAAGAGTGTCCTTGGAGATCTTCCGCCTACTGTGCCTTGCTTTCAGATTCTTGTCTTCATGTACAAACTTGCCTTCATTCTTCCCATATTGGTGTGCCATTCTCCGGTCGACATGACCTATTCCTTAGCCTGCTGCGGCACTTTTAAGACCCTAGACTGATACTGGTTGTTGTTGTTGTTGTTCCCTAAGCTGCCTGGCCAAACAGCCCCGCTCTGATACTGGTAACATGTACTTCCTTAATATGCACCGTACTGTTGCGCTCTTTTCTGATAATAAACTGATTTGTTTATTTGTGTCTTTTCTTGGTCCTCTGCTTGTGCTACGGCTTGGTGTTTATGGTTTATTGGATGTCCGCCTCCAATTTGGGATTCAAGCCCTACGTTGGAAATGTAGAGACTGCTACTAAATTGGGAGGTTTGACGACCTCCCTTATAACCAAATAAGGAAAACCTCTTATTTGGTAGCAGTCTCGGAGTATCCAACGACAGAGTATCCCGCCCTCATGCCGATCCCCTGCCCATCCAATCTAAACTGATTACTTGATACCTCGATACTTTGGCAGGTCCTGGCACAGGCTCATAGAACATGGAGCATGGCTCAGAGGAGAGCAGCTAGATTAAATGGGTAACTATAACAATTCTTTCTCTCCTTCGCTATCTCTTCTTTCCTAGTCGTCTCGGAGTGTGTACAACGTGCCTAGTAGTGAATTGAGGTGCAACTCTAGAGATTATTTGGTTACTTCGCGTGAGTACCGATAAATCGGCCCGCTGTGGTAGCGGCTGAGATCATAAGCCCTACGTTGGATACTCCGAGACTGCTACCAAATAAGAGGTTTTCCTTATTTGGTTATAAGGGAGGTCGTCAAACCTCCCAATTTAAGATCGTTCTTAACACCAATATAACCCCCCAAAGGTAATTAATGAAAGCATGCGATCCTCCCAGGATATCATATAAAGTATAATTATATAGAACTTACACACTCTATCCATTACACCATCAAGACAGTTAAGGGGAGGTTTTTAGTTTGGTCCCTAGATATCCTTCAAGCTTAAGGGGAGATCTCCACTTAAGGGATGTTTTTCTTGACCCCCTTCTCTCTCATGTTTAGCCCCATTGCTTTTAATATTATAAGACTTTCGCCCCATTAGTTTAGCGATTTTAAGAACTTTCACCCCATATTAAGACCTTTCGTGCCATTCAGGTGTCGATTTTATCCTGGCAAGCGATAGCGAGCCTGTAATTTAAGAGGAACCGGCCTTTGGCCGGGAAATTTTTCTACCGAAAAATGTACAAATTTATCTTGAAAGGGACTCAAGGGGGTGTAATTTTAAGGTTGATGGAGGTCTAGGGAACAAACTAAATACCTCCCCTTAACATCCTAGAACCAACCTGTGCCAGCTGTAGGACTATGATGATCATGCCGAGACTTGCCTTGGCCAGCCCGGCATGGTTGGTGCGATCCTCCCACACGTACAGGTCGGCGGGGGGCACTCGACTCGCTACGTCCATAACCTGGTAACGGGGTGGGTCTTATTAAAGGCATATTTATCAGTAGGAAAATGTGCTGGTCAAAGGAACGTGAGGGAATACGAGAAAATATACATGAAATAGCATTGTTTTGGCCATTTTATCATTTCCAAAGATAGGGGTCACTTGAGGCATGCTATGCTTACAGGTACCTACCCGATAGCACTATCGTTAGTCAGTGCTGTACTGTATTTTATATATTATTTTGTAATAATATAGATATCTTATCAATATTTGTATTTTGTACTATTGTTAATGTCTTGTCATGTTGCAAATTTGATTTTAAATGAATATTTTGACATTTAACGTAGTTTCTTTATTCATGCAGAGTTTAGTCAAATTTACCAGAACGGGACAAACTTGACTAATTCCTTGAACGTGAGGATAGTGCGTTGTTATATGTGCGATTAGTTTGCTTGTGAAACAGATTAACTTGGTCATGTAGTGATGTACACCCTATGTGGTGGATTGTGTTCTTTTATTTCATAATTTCATATGATTAAAGCGTTATTTCCACATAGCGATTTTGATAAGTTAATTTGACTTTATATTGTCCTTGTCCCAATTTTGGTTTGTTTAGTTTGCAAGTTTTACATTTTAATTAAAATACTACGAGAAGGAATACAAGAATACTGTAGAAGAAATTTAATATGAAATAGCATTGTTTTGGTAATTTTATCAGTTCTAACTAAAGACAATATCAGAAGAAATACAAGAAAATTAACATGAAACAGCATTGTTGTGGCCACTTTATCACTGCCAAAGACATCATTTAAACTACAAAACACATTATTTTCTTTGTACTGTATAGGTTACAATAAGTCAGTCAGTCAGTAGCCAGCCCTTACTCCCACAAAGGGTATGGAGGATCAGCAAGAGACACAAGAAAGGAAAAAGAGGAGACAGAACATAATTATACAGTATTATAATGTAAAACTTGCAAAATAAACAAACCAAAACTGGGACGACACAATATAAAGGCCAAAGAACTAATCAAAATCGCTATGTGGAAACAACGCTTTAATCATATGAAATTATGAAATAAAAGAACATGCTAGACATTACAGTCAGTCAGAGAGGAGGGTCACATCCGTCGCGGTCCGGGATTTTTCGACTATCCCGCGGGATACTGGTGATTAAACTTCCAAAAAATCACACACAAAAACAAACGTAGTGTCGCGGTTCTGTGAAGTGCAAAATCGAACCGATTGATAAAATATCTGGAGAGATATACGCGTTTTGGAGAAAAAATCCGTTAACTCCTACAGCAGTGCCACGGCGCTGGTCTAGGACAGGCCTAGGGCAGGCCCATAAGGCGGGTGGAAAGAAGAAGGGAAAGAAAAAACCGTTACGTCCCAGAAGCAAAGTGTTAGCTATATAGTCCTATGAAATCAAACAGGGCTATGGGAAAATAGGAAGCCTAAGTTAAAAGTGATAGTGAACATCGTATATCACGTAAATAAACTAGGAAAGTATAATACAGAGAATTAAAGTCAGGGGAACTTTTAACTTTTAGCTTGGGAACAGGACGTATGCTGTAAACAAAATACCCCCAGTGACCGCAAAGACCATAAACACATATATCCCCTCGCTCTCCTGGACACGTCCCCTCCCCTCCCCCTATACGATTTTACCAAAAGCGAAACTTAACCTCGACAGGAAAGGGTACCGACAAAACAAATATCGTAAATAATAGCAAACAGAGAAAAACAATATTTAAACAAATTAATCAGTGCAGATTATTTCTCGACCATATCGCAGGTTAGTAGTGACGTTATTGGAGAGAAAGATTTCCCACGCAACCAAATGTGGTGAAAATTCGAACCTGAGCAGTGTTGAATCAAGTTGATAGGTAAAATATGAAAATTAAAATAGATACTATATTATACAGGTATAGGTAGCCTGGAAAGTTCGTTATTTTCCTAGAGTGCCGTATATTCCGTTAAACAGTCGACCAAAAACGGGAAAAGTGGTTAGGGCAGTGAGAATTCTGTTTCATAAGATAATTATTGAAAGTGTTACTTAAAGTTACTTAAAGTTTAAACATAACGAGGGTAAACGAGTGGCACTCCCCCCCCCCCCCACACTCCCCACAAACCGCGTAACAAACACCTTGTCCTCCAAGCCCCCCCCCTCTCTCTCTCTCTCTCTCTCTCTCCCCCATGTAAGGGCTTGTTTACCAGAGACAACTGTACGAGTTGTAAGATGAATATACACATGCATGAAGGCACCGCATGTCGGATATGCAAGCAACCATATCACTGGATTTGCATAGGATTAACACCAATAAATGAGGCGTACAATACAAGAGGGAAGAACCTCCATTTCTGCGATAGTTGTTTCGATATCACATGGCAAGTCATACACACTGTAGAAAATACAGAAGTACAAGATAGACAGAAATATAGCCAAGACATAGCTACCTTTCATAGAAAATGGGGAACTATTGGGGCCTCAGGGCCCATACAAATATCACAACCCACACACGCACACCTTCCCATGATAATGCCCACATTGCCTCCTGCACATCAACACACATCGCCTGCCGAACAACAACCTTTCGCACCCTACATATACACAAACCCTGCCGCACATCTCCCCACACCTCCCCAGACCCAGAAAACACCCACATTAATCCCATCTATGGCCATTGACCACCCTACTGCTGTTGATCAAACACAATTATTATGTTCTATCCAACAACCAACTCTACTCCTAAAATCGATTAATGAAATATTACAAACACATGTGGCAGTCCGTGGATTCGAACCCAGGACGCTCACACCGAATATCAACACCTTATGCATTGCACCACGAAGGCAGTTAAAGAATGGTGGACACTGCCTACGATTTATTATGCAACTTCGAATCCTGCATATCAATCAAAGCATGTACACACATCCCAACTGCAACTCACGTAGGCTATGCATATGTGAATGGAAAGAGCAATTAATGGGGCAGGATGAACGTAGTATGCAACAAGCCCCCATATCAGGCTCCCCTTCCACATCGTCTCCCCCCCTCACCACTGCCACCTGCCCACCTACAACCGACCCGCAACTCCACCCCCCTGCAAGCCTCACCCACCCATACACCAAGCCCACTATCACCCACAACCACACTTAGCTCACCACATAACCCCTTGCAGCCCCAGCCACACCTACTGGGGTTGTCTACACCAGTGTGCAGATATTATCTGGAAAGAAGGTGCTACTTTGGTCAAAAGGGCGAATATAATGGGAATTCATGTAGATTTGCTCATCCCAAAATTTGCAACAACATAACCAGTCATGGAAAATGTAGATTTGGTAAAACCTGCAAATACCACCACCCATCCCTTTGCAAGACATCACTTGAGAACAAGACCTGCTACAATATGAAATACCCAGCTTTTCATATTAAAGGGACTTGGAGATATGCTAGACCTAACACGAATGGTAGCCCAAAAAACTCTCTAGCTATGCGAGGACGAGACAGAGGAAAAAGGCAAGGAGGGAAAGGGCAGATGAAAATGAAGAGACTGAGGGAGATGGAAGAGCACATAGAACACCTCGAGCACCTCCTGGCCTCCCAAGAGTGGCCAATACATCCCAAAGACTATTAGGTACACATAGTACTCCAAACAATCCCTCCCCAATCTTGTTTGCAAATATCCAAGGCCTAAAAAATAGAACCACGAACAAAGTACCATTTATTAGGGGCCTGCTAGAAGAAGGAAACGCTATATTTGCGGCTCTCACAGAAACTCACATTAAAGATCAGGAAGATAGTGAGGTATGGATTCCTGGTTACAACCTACATAGGGCGGACAGAACGCATAGATCACATGGAGGTGTAGCCTTGTACATACATGACTCACTGATATGTACTGAATTCCTAAATAACAGTAATGAAGTGGTGGAAATACTTGGAGTTAAAATAGAATCCATAAATTTAGCAGTTATTGTTACATACAGGCCTCCAGACTCATCCCGAGAAGAATTCAAAACCCAGCTCAACAAAATAAAATCAGAAGTGGAAACCCTGGGGAACCTAACACCAAATATTATATGGCTAGGAGACTTTAACCTACCAAACATTAAATGGAGACAACTAGAAAACCAGTTAGTGGCAAATAACACCGGAGAAGCAAATACTAATACGAGAGAGCTTTTTGAACTTTGTGATTTTTTTAGTCTTACCCAACATATTGCTGAACCCACACAGGAAAACAATATCTTAGACCTGGTCTTTACTAACAACGACTCTCTAGTACACAGCATTAACATATCGGACACAACATACTCAGATCATAAATTAATTGAGATAAAAACAACCTTAGAAAGTGTACAGACAACCTCAGAACGAGAACAAAAACCGGCCCCTTCAGTAAATTTAACTTCAATAACAAAAACATTAGGTGGGAAGAGGTAAATCAAGAAATGGAGGAAATAGACTGGGAAGATTTAATGGATAACCTGACACCAGCAGAATGTCTAGTCTTAATAACAGAAACCATGACCCAAATCTGTAGCCACCATATACCTGCAAGACAAACAAAACGAAGAAGCAAACAAGATCGGGAAAGGAGGAGGCTGTACAGAAGAAGAAAATTACTCACACAAAGACGCACACATCAAAATCTACAGGATAGGCAAAAGGTCGAAATAGATAGAGAAATTGTGGAAATTGAACAAAGGCTAAGAATATCATATGAACTACAACATATGGAAGAGGAGAGGAAAGCTATTGCAGGTATAAAGGAAAATTCCAAATACTTCTTTTCATACGCCAAACAAAAGGCTAAAACAACATCAAACATCGGCCCACTGAGCAAAGGGGACGGCTCTTTCACAGGGGACAAAAAGGAAATGAGCGAACTCTTAAGCAGGCAGTATGAAATGGCATTCAGTGAGCCTGATGAAACAAAAGTCATCAGAGACCAAAATATATTTTTCATGGAAACATCCCCCACGGAAACCCCTCAGATGCTGGATATTGATTTCGGTCCAAAAGACATAGAAGAGGCCATTTCCAACATGCCATCCCACTCGGCACCAGGCCCGGACTCATGGAATTCGATCCTAATGAAAAAATGTAAGGAAAACCTCTCAAAACCCCTGGCTATAATGTGGAGAAGGAGTCTAGACACTGGTGACATACCCGATAGCTTGAAAAACGCAATAATTGCCCCACTGCATAAAGGAGGGAGTAAAGCACTACCAAAAAACTACTGCCCGGTAGCTCTAACCTCTCACATCATTAAAGTTTTCGAGCGAGTCATGCGAAGCAAAATTTCAACATTCATGGAGACAAATGAACTACACAACACCGGTCAACATGGGTTCAGAGCGGGAAGATCATGTCTCTCACAACTTTTGGAACACTATGACAAAATTCTTAAAGCGCTAGAAGAAAAGAAAAACGTGGATGTCATTTACACCGATTTTGCTAAGGCATTTGATAAATGTGACCATGGTATAATAGCCCACAAACTGAAAGCAAAAGGTATAACTGGGAAAATCGGACGGTGGATATACAATTTCCTCGTAAACCGAAAACAATCGGTAGCAGTAAACCAAGTCACTTCTGAGCCTTCGGATGTCAAAAGCTCAGTGCCCCAAGGAACAGTGCTAGCGCCCCTTCTGTTCCTCATACTAATTTGCGACATAGATACCAACACCAGACACAGTACGGTGTCGTCTTTTGCTGATGACACAAAATTAAGCAAGATAGTAAACACACAAGAGGACACGGGCCGACTGCAGGAAGACATGAATGTAGTGTTCCAGTGGACCAGGGAAAACAACATGCAATTCAATGAGGAAAAATTCCAATTAATACGGTACGGAGATAATAATGGTGTTAAAGAAATTACAAATTACTTAACAGAATCTAACCACATAATAGAACGGAAAGACAGTGTGAAAGACCTTGGGGTATTAATGTCTGAAAATATGGGTTTCAAAGTACATAACCAGGTCAAAGTGGCGGCTGCGAAACGTCTAACGGGTTGGATTCTGCGTACTTTTAAAACACGCAGTGAATTGCCTATGATAACGCTCTTCAAATCTCTAGTGCTACCGCGGCTTGAATACTGTAGCGTACTGTATTAACATCCCCATACAAAGCAGGTGAAATAAATGACGTAGAGAGTGTACAAAGAAATTTCACTTCGCATATAAGTTCGATAAAACATCTACACTATTGGGAGCGTTTAAGAGCACTGAATCTGTACTCACTGGAACGTAGAAGAGAATGTTACCTAATAATATACACATGGAAAATCGCAGAGGGTTTAGTACCAAACCTACATACTCCGATAGTCATGAAATTCAGTGATAGGAGAGGCTGGGAATGCGAAATCCCCCGGATGAATAACAGGGGTGCTATGGGCTCTCTGCGAGAGGGCTGGTTATCACACAGAGGCCCACGTCTCTTCAACAAACTCCCACGGCGAGTAAGAGACATGAGGGACATCTCGTTAGACAACTTCAAGAGCCCTAGATGTCGAACTGCAAAAAAGTGCCAGACGAGCCCATCCTCGCAAGGGAGCGAGCTGTCGCTTCAAACAGTCTACTGCACCAAATCACCACCCATAACGAGGGGCGTCGCGCTCCTTGGTGCCGCTAGAGGAGCGGCGAACACATCCAAAGGTATCCAAAGGTAAGGTAATCCACCACATAGGGTGTAAGAACGATATCAGGAAGTTTAGCTTCCCCTATAGATGTATTGACAAATGGAATGGGCTGGAGGAGGAGGTGGTAGGGGCAAGGAACATCCATATTTTCAAGAAAAAATTGGATAAAAAGTAGACTGAGAGACGGGACAACACGAGCTTAGCTCAACTCCTGTAAACTACAATTAGGTAAATACAATTAGGTAAATACATCACTACATGAGCAAGTTAATCTGTTTCCCAAGCAAACTAATCGCACACATAACAACGCACTATCGTTACGTTAAAGGGATTAGTCAATTTAGGAAGTTCAGGACGTTCTGGTATATTTGACTAAATAACAGTTCGCCAATAAAGAATAAATATAAAGGCCTCGGCTTTCGTTAGACGCCCTGGCCGTGCGTACCTTATCGTAAATCTTAGCAGTGGTGAAGCGAGAGTTTGAGTTGAGAAGTTCCTTAGCACTAAGGTCAAGAACTCTGCCAGTGCGGTCCATGTGATCCACGCTAGACACCCGGCTGTCACGTACAGGGACACTATGGACTCTATGCTCTGTTGGGGAAAATAAAACATAATTAAAATGTAAAACTTGCAAACTAAACAAACCAAAACTGAGACGATACAAGATAAAGGTATAATAACTTATCAAAATCGCTATGTGGAAACAACGCTTATGCAAAATAATAATTCTTTATAAATAAAAGAACACCACGTTCTTAACACTCAAGCCGCGGGTCCCGACAATTGTCGGATGAGAGAACCATGGCCTATTCAGCGGGTCCCGACAATATTCGGGTGGGATTTTGAGCACATTATCGGCTCTGAGAGAGAGTCCACGCGTTGGGAGGACCGCAGGCGGGCTCTGACCGCTTGGCCTGGGCCTAGCGAGGATGAGGATATTCTGAGGAAATTACCGTATTTTAGGGTTTTTGCCCTCGTGTTGCAACATCGTTGCAAGACAACCCGTGGTCGTAGAAGGATGATTCAGGTGTCATTCGAAAGCTCTATTATCGCGCTTTCACGGATACATAATTGTATTACGCTCTGGCTCTTGTTTATGCATGAAAAAGAGCATGGAATGAAGCTCGTTTAGGGTAAATATGCCTGCCTGCCAGGTAGAAGTTACAAATATCCCCGTTTGACAGGGGTTAACATTAATCCTCCATTACAAACCCCAATGCACTAGAATAAACTAATAAAAGCATATGATCCTCCCGGGACTCAAACTCGGGACACCACAGCCAGAACATAAGCATAAGCATTGTGCTACTATCTGGCGGAGGAGCCTATAAAACTTATTTAGACGCCATATTTCTAGCTCAGAAAAACAAAAAGATATTACGAATTATTACCTATCAATCGTATAACGCTCACACTGGACCTACAGTATATATAAAGATCTTGGTTTATTGAAATTAAATTATATTCTTTTTTCACAAGCAGTCCGTTTTGTATATAAAGATCTAAATCAACAATTCCTACTCATAGATGGCAATTTTGACTTAATGACACACAATTTTAACACACGAGGAGTCGAAGAGTCATTACGACTACCTTACCGTACTATAGAACAACACATGGACAACGTAGCCTACATTACAGGGGCCCGAAATTGTGGAACACGTTGAACGAATCTGTTAGACACTCCAAATCTCTATTTGCATTTAAAACTAAAATCAAACAAAGCTTCCTTAACCCTCTCCGACATATGACGCGATTTTGAGCCTATTAGGGATACTTTAAAGCCTTTATTACCATCAGGGGTATTTAGAAACCTTTAGTTTAGTTACTTCAACCTCTGCAGTTGTCTTTGAGTTAGCTGTGTTGAGCCTATTGGGGATACTTTAAAGCCTTTGTTATCATCAGGGGTACAGTATTTAGAAACCTTTAGTTTAGTTACTTCAACCTCTGCAGTTGTCTTTGAGTTAGCTGTGTTGAGCCTATTGGGGATACTTTAAAGCCTTTATTACCATCAGGGGTATTTAGAAACCTTTAGTTTAGTTACTTCAACCTCTGCAGTTGTCTTTGAGTTAGCTGTGTTGAGCCTATTGGGGATACTTTAAAGCCTTTATTACCATCAGGGGTATTTAGAAACCTTTAGTTTAGTTACTTCAACCTCTGCAGTTGTCTTTGAGTTAGCTGTGTTGAGCCTATTGGGGATACTTTAAAGCCTTTGTTACCATCAGGGGTATTTATAAACCTTTAGTTTAGTTACTTCAACCTCTGCAGTTGTCTTTGAGTTAGCTGTGTTGAGCCTATTGGGGATACTTTAAAGCATTTGTTACCATCAGGGGTATTTAGAAACCTTTAGTTTAGTTACTTCAACCTCTGCAGTTGTCTTTGAGTTAGCTGTGTTGAGCCTATTAGGGATACTTTAAAGCCTTTGTTACCATCAGGGGTATTTATAAACCTTTAGTTTATTTACTTCAACCTCTGCAGTTGTCTTTGAGTTAGCTGTGTTGAGCCTATTGGGGATACTTTAAAGCCTTTGTTACCATCAGGGGTATTTATAAACCTTTAGTTTAGTTACTTCAACCTCTGCAGTTGTTTTTGAGTTAGCTGTGGGCAGAAAACTAATTTTGGAGAGGTATTTATAAGAGTGAGAGAACTCTATTTCTTATTGCTAATCTGGCAACCTCTGCGTCATATGAGTCTGAAGGGGTTAATCAATACTAGTACTTAATTGCAGTCTCTGAAAGCAAACGTTTTGTTTATATGTAGGCCTATACTTACCTTATCTTTAATATATTTTGGCATACTGAGTAGGTCACATATCAATTGTATAATTTAGTAAGAACCACTCCAAATTATTATAGCTTGAATATTGTTTACTACATCTAATAATTGTTAAGCAACTATGTGCTGTTTAGCTTCATATATTGTATTATGCCTATATAGCTAGCTAACATGAACTAGCTTGTTTCCCGGGCATTTCCGCACCCTCCTCAGCTCCCCGCCATGGAGTGGCTTCGGTCACCCGGGCTTTGTTGTGGTCGGCGGGGAGGGTTCTGTGGGGGCGCTTGGTGTGGCCTTGGCTTTGCTCGGGGCCTTGGGGCTGTTCGGCCAGGCAGCTTGGGGAACAACAACAACAACTTCTTAGCTAGCTGCACTTGCCACATTAATTACTATTTGTTAGTAGTCTTGGCAAATCCAACGTCAAGGCTATTAACCTAATTGCAATGACGACTTGTCTATTTTGACTGCTATGTCGTCATTCCAACCGCGGTTAAAAAGAAAACTTCTAGAGTCTACTCCTTATCTTGCTCTAGGAGACGTTGTACATTAACCAAAACTACCACCGAAGGTGAAAAAAGCATAGAAGAGAAGAAAAAGGGGTTTACCTTAGTTACCGCTTAAGGCCCATCCCGTGTTCCGTCATGTGCAGATCCCTGTCGAACGTGCGCATGAGCGACCCTCTCTTGTCATCATTTTTTCACGCGCTCCATTGAATGAAGTCGCTTTTGTTGTGCTCCTTTAATTCACCCTGTTTAGGTTCGTTTCGGCTTATCTGGCCTTCTTTTTTGTTAGACAGATGTTACGTGATCTAGGGCACACGTAAATGGGCTCCTAAGTGTGTATAATGGAGACGCGTGTGGAAATAGCCTACCGAAGGTACGGGGGCGCCTGGCATTCCTCGTATATGTTTTTCATTCTTTCTCTTTTCATATTCTTTTTTCCTGTTAGTCTGGGCATAGTTTAGCTTTTAGCTTAATTTAGCCTAGCTCGTTTTCTCATTCAGGAATTGCTATGCCCCTATGAGTTTTCATTTTTTCATAGCCTAGGTGTACCGTTGGTAAACAATCTGAGATTTCGTTGGTGGCGGTGCTGTTTGTAGAGTTTGTGTCGGCCGCATTATTAGCGTTATTCCCGAGTCCCCCCTTTCGAGTCCTTCACTGTGTCTCAAGGGCCTGGGCGACAGGTGGTTCGTGATACTCCAGGGGTACCCCACGGGGGCCCCTCCTTCACACCACAGGGTTTTTCGCCCCTGACACATTCTCTGCTCACGGCTAGGCCACCCTTTTTCTCACCAGTTTCATTTACTGGTTTTTGTTTTCTCTTCCTGTTTCACCTCCATCCTTTCATAGTCTTTTGCCCTATCCAGGGGTACCCCACGGGGGCCCCTGTTTGTGCAAAACCACCCTCCCTGCCACTTCTCCTCATGGGCTTTGCTCTATCTCTGTGGGTTGGGTAGTTCCTGGGGGATGTGCCTCCTCTCCCCTAGTGTGTCTTCCTTGCCTCTCCCTTTACCGGTTGAGTCAGGATAAATTCAAGGAAGACACTGCTCAGCTTGATGGCCATCATTGCTTGGAGTTCATAAGGGGATGACGCATTTTTTGTGGCCTTTTTTGGTATTCCCTAGACGCTCCTCTCGCTTTTTTCGGCGCCGGACCATCTCGGCCGGTCCCGCAAATTTGCGGGAGCTCGATTCGGTCCTCTGGGACGTTTCGGCTCCCCGCAAATTTGCGGAGATCGTGGGGGGGTCCCGCAAAATTGCGGGAGGGTGGTGTCGGTACGGTTATGCCTCCATTGGCCCGCAAATTTGCGGTAATAGTTGGCTTTCACTATTGACTTTTTTTATGTCATCTTGTTGCCTGATACTATATTGGTGTATGCATTTTTCTGGTGTTATAGGCCCTGCATGTAAGATGTTGAGTGGTGGTTAACACTTTCTCCATCTTTGCAGGTTCTGCTAGTGCTCTTCCGCCTCGGCCGCCCTCCTCACCTACCTCTGTGCTCCCAGTTTAGGGTGAGTACGGATACCTGTTTGCATGTGTGTTCCTGTTTCCCCATGCTCCTTCCCTGGTTCTTCTTGGACATTCTCTCCACTTACTCCTTCGGCGTGTTGATTATGGTGTGTGTTCTTCTAGTGCAGGTAGGCTGCCTTGCTTTCGCCTTGGTTGTCGCTCCCCGTGCTTGGAGAGCCACCAGTCCTGCTTGCGCCACTCGCTCTGTGTGTCCTCTACGGCCTACCTCCCTGCTCTGTGTGGCACGTGTCTGGCCCTGGTGGATGTGCTGCACCATGGCCCTGGTTCCTCGGCGGCGGCTGTGGCCTCTGCTTCCCTTTCGTCGGTGTGGACGATGGTCTCCTGCCACATTAGGACTGTGGGCCACCGTTCCCCAGCCTTTGTTGCCGACCGGATCCGCGTCGCCCTGGGTATCCCTGACCCGACTGAAGGCCGTTCACCTGGCCCTCTCCCTGCTCGGGCCCTCTCCCCTGGGTCCCGCAGCCGGTCGTCCCTTCGTCGGGGGGTTCCCCAGCTCCGTCCACGCTCTCGCTCGCCTCGTCGTCCGTCCTCTACTGCCCCTCGTCGTCCTCCTGATCGCCTTGACGACACCCATCGCCCTCGTCATGGTTCTCGCCCTGAGGCCGGGGTTAGCGGCTCTGCCCCTGTGTGCCCTCCCCTGGCCTCTACGGATAGGGGCTCTACTCCCTTCCGCCCGCTTCCCCAGCCCAGACGACTTCCTCTTACGTTGTCCTCTCCGCGCGCGGTTGTTCATGCTGTAGCTGGCCCTCTGCTCCCTCCTCCTACACTGTCCAGGAGGGTCCGCCTGGATGTCGTTGCTTCTCCTACTTCACCTGCTTCAGTGCCTATTCTTCCTTCACGGTCTCGTCCCACGGTGGAGGTCCCATCCTCCTCCGCCTCGGTGTCGGGCCGCCCTGTTATCTCAGCCCCGGGGATCCTTGCTCTGTTTCCCCCTGCGGCTCCTTCTGGCCTCCTTTCACCCGGCCAGCCTTCCCACTCCCGTCGTCCTGCTCCTCCTCATTCTTCTCTTCCTGACCTTCACTTACCGTCTCGCCAGGGGGGTACCCCTCCTCTTGCCTCGGTGGAGTTTCGCGAGGTTTCGGGGTCCCCTTTCTCAGGAGCTGACGTGTCGCTGGAAGAGGGGGATCGTGCTGTTTCCCCCTCGGCCGTTCGTGATCGGGGACGAGTCCCTCAACGGCGACACAACCGTCGTCGCTCGCCTTCCTTGGGCCGCGACGCTGCTGGTTCGTGTCGTGGGTCTCGCTCACGCTCGCCCCTGCGGGCCGACCACTCTTGGGGGGGGTCGCCTCTCTCGGATCGATTGTCGGCTATGCAGGGCTGGGTTGTGTCACGCATCGACGGGTGCTTGGAGTCGATGCAAGACTCCCTCTTCTCGCGCTTCTTGGCGGTGACTCACCCTCAGCGCCTCACCCTACCTACCCCTGCTACGGTCCCCCTCCCTTCTGCAGGCCTACGCTCTGGTCAGACTTCAGCCGCCCTGACATCCTTCCGGCTGTTCAGTCCCTGGCTGTGTTGACGGGTCTGTCCTCCTATGGGACAGGTTTGTGCGACGCCGGTACGCCTGGCTTAGCCATCATGCTCGGTCACCCTCTCCCATTGGAGGCCTGGTTTGCTGAGGCCTTCGTCTTCACACACCGATCCGTCGACGGCTCTCCTTCAGTCCCTCCCCCGGAGTCATCACTGGTTTTGCCTCCTCTTGTGTCTGTCGGCGGGTTGGACGGCGCGTTCTGGTCCTGGATAAGCGCGCCCGTTCTTGAACTTTGTTCTATTGCTACCCCGTTCTTCTCTCACCCGGATCAGCCCTCTGTCGCCAAGGTTTTTCCCTTGCGACAGCGGGTGACGGACTTATTGTCTTGTCTTTAGGTTCCCTCCAGACGTCTGTTCACCACCTGCGGCTTTTCGAGGCGTCTGCGCCAGGCGTTCTTCGCGAGGGTTTGGACCGCGTTCAGCGGATCCACCTTCGGCTCGCGGTGTCTTTGGTTCCCGAGCTGAAGGCGGTTTTGTGCGCGGCAACTCGGCAACGTCCGACGGTACGGTCCTCGTTATGCCGGCCGGCCCCCTTGGATATTCGTCAGGATTTGTTGTACTCTGCGCTATATACGTCGGGTTTTTTTAAGCAGGATGCTTGGGAATGCTACGCTTCTCTGTCGGCGGCCCCTGCTTCCGACACGCGACGACGCGCTGTGTCATTGCGGACCCTGCTTACGTCACGCACCGACGCGCTGTGTCGCGCGCGGGGTCTTCTCAGTCCCGTCTTCCTGCCGATCCTCTTCAGGGTGCTGCTGCAAGTGCTGCAGCCTTGCACGGGCGCAGGACTGGGATGTTGCAGGCCAGTGCGTCGGTTCCGCCTCGCACTTCTGTTCTTGCCCCTTTCATCCCCGCCGTGTCGGGGCTGGCCGGCCTTCCACTTCCGGCCGCCCTTCGACGGGGTCAGCCCCGCGACGGCCTGGGGTTGGGGTGGCCCGCCCTTTTCGACGAGGTTGGGGGGGGGGGGGGGGGTAGAGGAGGTCAACGTGGCGCTCATGCCCGCACGGCCCGTACCGGGGGTACCTCCACGTCAACACAATGTGTAGGTTCTCTGGGTCGGCCTCCTTGTTCTCCTTCTTGCCTGGCCGACCGGGTCGCTCCCCTCCTCTCGGGTGCTCCCTCGGGTTGTTTTCGCCCTTGCGCCCCTCGGTGGCCGCGAGGGATGTTGGGGGCGGCGGGTTGCGCGGAGGGGTCTCACCTGGAGGGGGACGTCCAGACCCCCACTCCGCTCTTGTCACCGACGCCGGCCCATCTCTTCAGAGGTGGCCCACGTGTTCACTTCCATGCCCGAGCTGGGTAGCGTCGAGGGAGTTGACCGCCGGTCACCCGGTTTTCCTCTCCCGTGTCTTTCTGGTACCGTCGACGAACTGCGACGCGATGCGACCGGTGGTGGATCTGTCGGCCCTCAACGGGCACATCGTGCACACACGATTTCGGATGCTGCCGGTACCCCTGGTACGCCTGGCCCTCTGTCGTGGGTAGTGTCGCTGGCCCTCCAGGATGCGTCTTGGCTCGTTCCTCTCCATCCTCGCTTCCAGCGATTCTTGGCCGTTCGGACTTCTGATCGTGTGTTCCTGTTCGACGGCCTTCCCTTCGGTCTCCACATCGCGCCGCGGATCTTCACCGCACTGGTGGGGCAGGCTCTGGGTCCTCTCCTCAGGAGCGGGCTCCAGATCCTGTTTTCCGAAGCCCTAGGACTGTGCATTGGCGACGCCCTCACAGTCGTTCGCAACATCGCACGGTTAGGGTTCCCCTTCGATGTTCCCAAGTCACGCTTGACCCCGTCGCGTGTCGTGCCATGGGTCGGTCTCGCATGGGTTTTGTCCGGCGCTACGGTCACCCGGGGTCTGCCGGCCGCGGTGCACCTTCGGTGGAAGGTCTTCGCCGTGTTGCACTCGGTCTCCCTCCCGGGGTGGCTCTGGGACTCGTTCATGGGTTCGCTGTATTGGGCCGCTCTGCCCCTTCCCTTAGGGAGCCTCTGGCTACGCCGCCTCCTCCTCATGGGCACCGCGGTGTTTCCGTTGCCCCTATGGATCGACTCCTGCCGCTCCCGCGTACCGTTCGCAGACGCTTCGGTCGCTGGGTTGCTCGGGGCTCACTCTCTGCGGCTGTGCCCTGGACCGCCCCCCCGCCGACGATCTGGGTAGCCACAGATACGTCGAGCGAGGTTGGGTGAGGTTCCCGATCGACCCTGGGACGTCCACTTCCCGGCAGATGGGTGGGTCTCCCTCCTCTTACCCGTCTATGCCCTCGGACTGTTGGTTCCTTTGTTCTTCCTGCGGGACCGCACGCTGGCCCTTCGGGGTAAGTCGGTGGCCTTCGGGTTGGACACTCAGACAAGCTGTCCACTGTTTCCTAATGCGGGGGTCCTCCAGGTCGTTGACTCTATTGGGGGTCTCGGTGGAGTTGTTCTTCCTCGCGGACCGACACCCCTTCTCCTTGCATGCCTCCTCCCTGCCCGGGCCTGCCACCCTGTGGGCGGCCGCCCTGTCGAGAGGGCAGGGCGTTCTTGTAGAATGGGCGATGAAACGGACTGTGTTCGCCGACCTCGCGGCTTCCTGAGGTGTTCCGGAGGTCGCCTTGTTCGCATCGGGGGTGCCGCGCCAGTTGCCTCTGGACCTCTCCCTCCGGCCTCGCGCTCCGGGGGGGGTCCGGACGCTTTCATGGTAGCCTGGTACAGGTGGCGGTCGATATACATCTTTCCGCCACCAGACGCGCTCTTGATGTGCCCAGTCCTCCCGAGGCTGCGGCTGTACCACGGCTGCGTCTGGCTCCTCGCGCCTCTGTGGCCGGCACGGGCTTGGTACGCCCGGTTGCCGCGGTGGTGCCCGAGTCCGGTCCCTCTACCTGTCTCCGGCTTCCACTTGGGCTAGGTTGGGGACCTGCGGACCTCGTTGGCCTTCGCATCGTGCTTGTTCATGAGGCACGGTGGCTCCCGGGCCCTGACTGACTTCCTGCAGCGTTCCTGGCCGTCTTGTCCTTGGGGGACTTACGGGTCCCGCTGGAGGTCTTTTACTAGGTGGCTACAGGCCACTCACCTGCCAGTTGGCTCTCCTTCCCTCGTCCTACGCTCCTTGTTTCACCTCTTCCGTACACGTCACTTTCAAGTCGACGCTATACGTCCCCACTTGTCTGCCGTCCGGGGGGTCTTTGGGTCCGTCGCTGGGCTGGTCGTTCCGCCACAGGAGCTGGATTCCTTCCTGACGGCTGCCTTCCGGGATCGACCGCCTCCGCGCCAGGTCCCTCCGCAGTGGGATCTGGGGCAGGCTCTGGTCCTTCTGGCTTCACCCCCGTATACAAGGGCCGCTACGCCGGTTCCGTTGCTCGGGCGTCCACTCTTCCTTGTCGCTCTGGCCACTGGGGATCGGGTGTCTGCACTAGCGGCATTGTCACGGCCCCGGGACTGCGTGCGATTCTCCCCGTCCTTGCATGGCCATTCGTTCGCCTCCTCCCCTCCTTTTGTTACCACGCATGGGAGGGAGGCCCCCATTTTCCAGCCTTTCGCCGTCCAGGCTTTACGGCGTGGGCATCCTCGCCATGTGTTGTGCCCGGTGTCAGCCTTGCACTCCTCTGTTGCGTCTGTGGCGCCGCCTTCGGGTACTGCTGTGTGGGTGTCTCCTCGGACGGGTGGGAGGCTCTCGCAGGTGCAGATGGGCCGCCACGTTTGTCGGACCGTTCGTGCCCGTCACCCTGTTTGTAGGGGTTCTGCGCACGATGTCAGATCCTTTGCTGCCTCCTTCCGGTTCCTGCCACGTCGATCCTTACCTGCCATCGCCTCAGCGGTTTTGTGGTCTTCTATCAATTCCTTCATCTCCTCCTACCTCTCCGTGTCCAGTGTTCGACCCCCTCGGCCGGTGATTGCTCTCGGGGGTCGTGTTTCCTGGTGCTCTGGCGAAGATCCCTGGTCTTCCCCCCTTGTCCCTCGTTCTTTTCCTTTGTTTTCTTTGACAAAGGGGGGGGGGGGGGGGGTGTACGGGTTTGCAACACTGGATTGCAAGTTTGGGATTATGTATTGTTCCAGTACATAAGTGTTTTTGCCACATTGAAAATTGTGTTTTGTTCTTGTTGGTTTTTGAAGAAAAGGGGTTTTGGGTACAGTACCTTTTTGGTTTCAGACAAGTCTATGTTTTTGCATTACTATGAATGACGGGCATGTGTTAAAACTGTTCTTTTTAGCTACTCCTCAGTTTTTCACTCTTTTATTAAACTCTCTTGTTTAAATTGTGTCTTTGTCATTCATAATTTTGTTTTATGCATTGTTTTTTTGGTAGGTTGGGCTTGGATGTCCTCCTCCTATTTGTTATGCAGCCTTGACGTTGGATTTGCCAAGACTACTAACAAATTGGGAGGTTTGACGTACCTTCCAACCTACCAAATAGGAAAACCTACTATTTGGTAGTAGTCTTGGAAAATCCAACGTACATAATACCCTCCCTCACGCCGGACCCCTGCCCATCCGCGTTCTTCTGCTGACGTGAGATGTGATGACAAGAGAGGGTCGCTCATGCGCACGTTCGACAGGGATCTGCACATGACGGAACACGGGATGGGCCTTAAGCGGTAACTAAGGTAAACCTCTTTTTCTTCTCTTCTATGCTTTTTTCACCTTCGGTGGTAGTTTTGGTTAATGTACAACGTCTCCTAGAGCAAGATAAGGAGTAGACTCTAGACGTTTTCTTTTTAACTGCGGTTGGAATGACGACATAGCAGTCAAAATAGACAAGTCGTCATTGCAATTAGGTTAATAGCCTTGACATTGGATTTTCCAAGACTACTACCAAATAGTAGGTTTTCCTATTTGGTAGGTTGGGAGGTACGTCAAACCTCCCAATTCTACAAGAGAAGAAGCGTTTTCGGGCTTCTACTGATACATGTTGGATCTGTATCTTGTACCTGTGGCCCCTGGTGCCTACTCTCGGTGCTAGTGTACTTACACTAGTTGTACTTACACTAGTTGTATTTGCGGGAGTGAGCATGCTCGTTAATTCCCGCCTCCTAAGATATGTTTGTCATACCGTGCTTTGAAACTATGCACTGATGGTGCAGACACTACTTCGGCTGGCAATTTGTTCCACCCACTAATCGAGTTGGTAGGAAATCTTTTACTTTTCAGATCAGATTTACTATTAAGCACTTTTAGTTTGTAGCTGTGACCTCTTGTTCTCTCACCTCCATCCCTCTCTATGAAGTTTTCTTGGTCGATTTTGTCAATACCTCTAACACATTTGTATATCTGAATTTGCTGTCCTCGTTTCCTTCTCTGTTCCAGTGTAGGTAGATTCAATCTCTCGAGCCTCTCTTGGTACTCCAAATTTTCCAAACCTGGGATCATCCTCGTAGCTGCTCTCTGTACCCTCTCAATTTTGTGGATATGTTTCTTCATGTGAGGGGACCACACTACAGATGCATATTCCATCCTGGGTCTTATTATTGCCGTTATTATTTGTTTCATGGTGTTTTCATTAAGATAATTGAAAGACATCCTGATATTTGCCAATAGTGCTAGTGATTCTCTCACTATCTTATTTACGTGGCTTTCTGGAGACATGTTATCCTTAAATTCTATCCCCAAGTCTTTTTCTTTTTCTGCTTTGGGAATCACTTCGTTTCCTAGTTTATAATCTTTTCTAGGTCTGTACTTGCTTTTACCCATTTCTAGAGTCTTACATTTCCCTGCATTGAACTCCATATTCCATTTGATGCTCCATTCATGGATCTTTTGCAAATCTGCTTGGAGCTCAAAGCAATCCTCCTGGGTTCTGATCGTTTTAAGAAGCTTAGCATCGTCCGCAAACATGCTCATGTAGCTTGTTAGTCCCTCAGGTAAGTCATTTACAAATATTAGAAACATGATTGGGGCTAGGACAGATCCTTGTGGTACCCCACTTGTAATTTGAGTCCAGTTTGACGATTTCCCCCTTACTGTTGTTCTCATCTGTCTTCCGCTAAGATAGCTCTCCATCCATTTCAGCAGTTTGTCTCCTACTTTTCCCTCATGTTTTAATTTCTACAGCAATCTCTTGTGTGGAACTTTGTCAAATGCCTTTTTAAAGTCTAGGTAGGCACAGTCTACCCATCCTTCCCTCTTGTCCACTGTGTCTATTACTCTAGAGTAAAAACTCAACAAGTTGCTTACACATGATCTGCCTCCTCTGAATCCAAATTGTCGGTCAGTAATTAATCTTTTGGATTCCAGGTAGTTAACCCATTTGTCCCTTATTAATCCTTCCAGAATCTTCATGAGGATGCTCAATAGTGATACAGGTCTATAGTTCAGTGGTTTATCTCTGCTTCCTCCCTTAAATATAGGAATAATGTTTGCTCTTTTCCATTCTGTAGGTACTATCCCTGTGTCCAATGATTTGGTCATTATGTCATATAACGGTATACTCAGTTCCTTAGCATTTTCTTTAATAATCCAGCCTGATACTCCGTCCGGTCCAGCGGCTTTGTTTGGATCCACCTTACTCATTTTGTCTATGAGCTCTGGTCTGTTAAATGTGACTTCCGGCATTTCCTCTGTACCTATCTCATTGGTTTCTGGTGCAATGAATTCTCCTTCTTTTGTAAATACTGATGCAAAATTTCTATTTAGTTCTTCCGCAATCTCTGTATCCTCTTCTATGATTCTGTTTCCACTTTTAATCTTTACGATCGTGGCTTTTATCTTCCTTTTGCCGTTTACAAACTTGAAAAAAAAATTTGGATTCTTTTCATAGATGTTGTGGCAGAGTATGAGGTCGCTCCTTATCAGTCGGCCCTGTACAGAGAAGAGGTTTAGACTTTGTAGTCTCTCATTGTAGGGAAGACCTTCCAGTCCGTGTATTTGTTTGGTCCATCTTCTCTGAACGGACTCCAGGCGTTTGAGGTCCATGGAGTAACCCAGGTTCCAGACAGGGGATCCGAACTCTATTATGGGGCGGATGTCGGTGGTGAGGAGGTTCATCATGAAGTTTGGAGTTTGGCACACTGTACTTTTAAGAAGAGTGGAGGCAATTCCTCCTGCTTTCTGGGTAGTTTCCCGGATATGTTGATGGAACTTTAGGTCTGTGAAGATTTTTACACCTAGATCGGAGTGGGCTTGCGAGGGTCTTATGGGGTTACCTTGAAGAAGGTATATGGGCTGGTCAGTTCTGAGGGCAGGTGATCTGGTGAAGCGTAGGTGGGCACACTTCCCTGGGGAAAACTCTAAGCCCCAGGAGGCTGCAGTTGCAGCTAGGGTGTTTATGTCCTCCTGAAGTTGTTCTTGGGTTAGGCGCGGGGATGAGGATTGCAGGTATAGCTTCAGGTCGTCAGTGAATATCTTGAACTTGCTGTGCAGTCTTGAGCCAATGTAGTTGACAAAGAGGAGGAATAGTAGGGGTCCTAGGACAGATCCCTGGGGGACTCCACTTAGCACTGGTCTTTAAGAGCTTGTGGTTCCGCTCACACAGACTTTCATGGTCCGACCACACAGGAAGCTGATGATCCAGTTGAGTAAGTGACCTGAAATACCAATACTCTGCAACTTGTCAATGAGCGTTTGTTGGTGGACTCTGTCGAAGGCCTTCGTGAAGTCGAACAGAATTAGGTCTACCAGCTCCCCACGGTCGTACCAGTAGGTGATGTAGTTGTAGGTAAGTAGGAGCTGGTCGGTAACTGATCTGTTCTCCCTAAACCCAAACTGGTTGTTGGTGAGGACCATGTGATCATGGAAGAATCTGTAGAGTTCTTTGGTGACAATTCTCTCCATGGTTTTGCATGCTACAGATGTGAGGCTAATGGGTCTGTAGTTCAGGGGGTTTGTCCTTGGTCCTTTCTTGTATATTGGGGATATATGGGAGGTTTTCCATAGGGAGGGAAGTTGTTCAGGTCATTGAGAGGTTGAATAGTAGGGTGAAGGGTACTGCTAGTTCGGCGGCACATTCTTTCAGTAGTCTGGGGTGTATGGCGTCCGGGCCCATTGCACTGTCTGGTTTGAGTTGCTTTAGTTTTTCTTCAATTTCCTGTGTGTTGAAGTGTATTGATTCAAGACTACCAGGACAGGTTTGGTGAGGTGCGGGAGCTTGGAGGTGGACGTTAAGAAAGACGCTTGCAAAGGCATCAGCAAAGGATTCTGCCATGGCTATGGGAGAGTCGGTTAGGTGGCCATTTAGGGTCAATGGTCCTACCTTCGGGCGGTCAGATTTTTTTTGCCGTACGTAGGAGTAGAAGAGTTTGGGTTTTGTTGTGCGGTTTTGAATTAGCTGTTTTTCGTAGGAGATCTGGAGATTTAGGTTTTGTGAGCGGTACATGTCACTGAGCTCCCTAAAGCGGGAGAGGGATTGGAGTGCTTGAGGGGAGTTTCTGCCATGGATGGACCTCTGTTGCTTGTACTCCCTCCATGTGGCACTGCGGAGCTTGGACAGAGGTTTCGATTGTAGTTTGGTCCACGGAGGGGGCATTTCAGTTTTGGGCAGTTTTTTTACTGGGATAAATTGACTGACTAGGTTGTTGAGAGTGTCAGTGATGTATAATTATGTAGAAGTTGTCCACATCCCTTGAGTCAATCTCAAAGTCCCAGTCAACCCTGCGGAGCGCTTCTCTAATTCTCTTGTAGTTTCCTTTGGGCCAGTCATGGATTTCGGTGGGAGGGGTGCAGGCGGCCGAATAAAATTGTCTAAAAACAGCTAAAATCAAATAAAGAAGACGTCACCGGTAACGTCAAGGGGTTAATATAAGGTAATATAACATGACAATACGATTATATACTCTATTAGGTAATAATAATAATAATAATCGTCTGGTTACTTATATAGCGCTCGTTCTCCTCCTTCGAGGATTCACAAGCGCTTGGCTTTCTTCAGTCTACCAGAGACCATTACCCATCCCCCTTGCTCATGGGGAGATGGTAACCGCCGGCTATATCCCAGAAAAACTTTTCAATCTGAGCGGGGATTGAACGCTAGACCTTCAAGATGGGATTCAGGCACGCTATCAACTGAGCCAGCCGGACGGCTGGTAGAGAGTAAAGCATAATATATAGATGTAAAACTTGAAAAAGTAACAAACCAAAATAGGAACACCACAACATAAAGACACAAAGACATAGACCTAAACAACGATAATTATCGCGAATAGACTCTCAGCGTTATTATACATAATTTATTAGGGAAAATGAAGCTCTATGGAATCCTTATAATATACTCACATAGATTCCGTTGTGGTAGAATAGTTATGATAAGTTTTGTAACTCGATTTTGTCGATATAAATAGTCCCGCGCGTAAACAAACTCAGTCCCGCAATCTTGAGAGCTCTGCTACGGACGTGTTCGAAATGGAGTACACTCGCTACGGTAAAGTGTTATGTTCTACAAAGATGTTATTGTATGTCTAATATATGAACCCACAGTAGCTGGCATGCAACTTGCAAGGGCTAGTGTTGTATCCCACGTACTGGGTCTAGGGCACTCTAGGGTTAGGTTAGGTTAGGTTGTTTGGTTAGGTTAATATACTAGATCTCGGAAACAAGATTCGTAGTTGCGGTAGTATTTACATCAAAACTATAGTTAACTATCAAAACTATTCTACCACAGTGGAATCTATGTGAGTATATTATAAGGATTCCATAGAGCTTCACTTTCCCTAATAAATTATGTATAATAACGCTGCGAGTCTTTTCAAAAAAATTACCAAAAGAACTTATCAAAATCACTATGTGGAAAAAATGCATTGAAGATTTAGCAAAACAGTGTACAGTAGGCCTATGAACTGTACTCACCTAATTGACCACTTGCGAGTTTCGTTCTGTAAGGAAGTTGGAGCTGTAGACATCGATAATAAGCAGATTTACCAGCCATAATATGGTTGTACTATATGAGTCCTGATGTGGCGGCGTCTACGCCGTGGGACCACCTCCCGGAGCTGCCAACCGCGGATGGCTGCCGACCCTCCACGGCCGGAGACAAGATCAATCGACCAGTGGAGGACAACCGGATGCCGGCTGCGGGGAGCATTTTCGGGAGCCAAACCGTCACAACTATCCCCTGCCCCCTCCCTGGGGGCACGGGTCCTTGGAGCGGCTTCGGTCGCGCCGGGAATTTCCACACCTCTCACACCACACACACACATCACACAGTTTTTCCTACACCGAGAAATGACTCTCCGGCTGTCATTTCTCGAAGACTTCTTCTAGCCGGAGACATTGAGAGCAACCCAGGACCCACGTACACATACATATGTCCAACTTGCTCAAAACCCATCACTTCGAGTCGCCACACTAAGGGTTCAGTTCTCTGCAATGCATGCAGGAACTGGACCCACTTCACCTGTACAACACTTGACTCCAAGAAACACTACACGAACACCTGGACCTGTTCCTCATGCCCCTCCCTCTCCCAGTCAAATCCCTCGCCTAAAACCCGTCCACCTCTCCTCCCCAACCCACCTAGCCTTTCCATATCATCCACTCCCCCCCATAAAACCCGTCCACCTCTCCTCCCTAACCCACCTAACCTCCCCATACCATCCACATCCTCAACTCAACATACCACACCCCATCCTAATCCATTCCAACCCCCATCTCCTGCTCCCCAATCCCCACCCCCACCTCACCTATCCCAACCTCCAGCCCCTCCCTCACCCCCACCCCATCCTCGTGCAGCAGCACCCAACATACATCGTGCACATAACATTAACATTCTCCAATTGAACATAGATGGCATTAACACAAAGAAACACGAACTCTCACACTTCATCAAACAACACAACATACACATTGCCATCTTACAAGAAACAAAACTCCGCACATCACAAAAAACACCCACATTTCATAATTTCACCACCATCAGACAAGACCGGGCTGTCGGCGGGGGCGGTGGACTCATCACCCTGGTACACAATGAAATATCATACATAGTAACCAGTGTACAAACCAAATCCCTCCTCCCCCTAAATGATAACACAACAGAAATACAATCAATTAAAATACGCATTGGCAACAAATCCAACATAACCATCATAAACACATACATCCCTCCCCAAACATCCCCTACAGTACCAAATGAATACAGACCACACTTACAACACATCACAAACACCCCACACATCATCCTGGGTGGTGACTTCAACGCCAAAACGTCGGCCTGGTTTGTCGACAACCCCGACACAGACAGAGGGCTGGTACTACAAAACCAAACAGATAACCTCATCATCCTTAACGACATCCATCAACATACCCATATTCCTCACCAAGCCCTCTATAACCCATCATCTCCAGACATCACCTTTTGCTCCCCAGAACTCGCCCCCACAACATCCTGGAGGGTGGTCAGAACCTTAGGCTCTGACCACCTCCCGATCATTATCACCACCAAAACCAGACTCACCCCAGCTAGCCACAAACACACATACACCAATTATAAAAGAGCTAACTGGGAAGCATTTACAAATGAGACAGAACAACACTTCACAACTCTAAACAGTACACCCATCACTAACATCAACAATGCTGTACACATACTCAATAAAACTATCCAAAACGCTGACAAGAAACACATTCCAAGAGGTAACAGAAAAAGACACAACCCCAACTTCACACCAGAAATTCAAAACCTCATCAGACAACGCGACACACTGAAACACTCCCCAGCACCCCACACACAAGACATCACACAACAAATTCAAGCACTCAACACCCAAACTAACAACAAAATACAAGAACAACAAAAACTAAATTGGAATAACTTCCTACAAACACTTGATCACAAAACAAACCCCAAAAAACTCTACAAAACACTAAACAGCATCACACTTTCCAACAGCAACACAACACAATCACATGCTGCAATCACAACAACAGACTCTACTCCTTCATGTAAACAACAAGCAAACACTCTCATCAATCACTTCTCACATGTCAGCCACCTAAAACCTCACAAAGACGACCGACGTGTCATCCGACGTAAGAGACAATTCCCCACAGACCCTGACTATACACCCTTCACCAATCACCAGACAAAGCATATCATCAACAATCTCAAGCACTCACCCACCTGTGGCCTAGACAACATAAGCAACATACACCTCAGACACCTGGGACCACAAGGCATACAAGCACTCACTAACATATCAAACTACAGCTATTCACACAACACAATACCAGACATTTGGAAGCATGATATCATCATCACATTCCCCAAACCCAACAAAGACCCCACGCTACCCTCCTCGCACCGCCCCATCACACTCCTTTGCTCCCCCTCCAAAGTCATGGAACGCCTAGTATTACAACTAATTACACCCGACCTACCCCTAGCTCCAACACAACATGGCTTTAGGCCACTGCACTCCACAAACACTCTTCTCACAGACCTTACACAAAGAGCTTTTGACGGCATCAACTCAGCTAGACCACCACACAGATCACTATTAGCCACACTCGACATTAGTAAAGCCTTCGATGCCATCCCCCGCCACAACCTAACAAACAAAATCTACAACACAAACATGCACAACAACACAAAAAGTGGCTGGCCAACTTCCTAGCAGGCAGATGTGCACACGTATCTTTTGCCGGTCAGTCATCTAAAATCAGAAACTTTCCAAACGGAGTCCCACAAGGATCCGTCCTATCGCCCGCACTCTTCAATCTGTACATGCACGATATAACTACACCCAATACGCCCCAAATAAACTTAGCCTCCTATGCAGATGACATAACACTCACATGCACACACCATGACCCAAGAAGAGCAACAGATCTCCTTCAACCCTATCTCAACACACTACATGGCTGGTGCACTACAAACAGACTTAATCTAGCCCCAGCCAAATCCACCGCAACCCTGCTCACAAGCTGGACAGGTGAACACGAATACATCCCTCAACTCACCATAAACAACACACCCCTAACACATACACACACACCCAAAATCCTAGGAGTAACATATGATACTCATATGACATTCAAACAGCACACCACAAACATTAAAAAGAAACTGACACCCAGACTTAACACCCTCAGGTCACTTGCTCACACAAAATTTGGACACAACAAAGAAACTACCACCACAGTATATAAACAATACATAAGATCAGTGATGGAATACGCAAGCCCAGCCTGGGCTTCTAACCTAGCTGAAACACATCATAAGACCTTACAGACTATTCAAAACAAAGCCCTGAAGATCATTACAGGTTGCACAGCTACTGCACCCACAGATCACCTACATCAAGAAACCAAAATCCTCAAAGTCAAAGACCATCTGGACATGAGAGGCACTCAATTCCTGGCAGCAGCCTCCACGAACCAAGACCACCCACTAAACTACATGGCAACACACCCACAGACACCAAGAAATATCAAAACAACACCCAGCACACGGTATCACACACAATTATTGTCCTCTCTCCCTCCCTGCCCACCCCGAACCAACTTCCAGAAGCACATCCATACTCATATCTCTCGCCAATCCATCCACTCACTCACAGACAACACGCAGCTGCATGCACGACCTCCCGAAATCCATCTTTCCGAATCCTCCCTCCCTCGCGAGGACAGAGTCCACCTGGCCAGGCTGAGATGCGGACACCATCCAGCTCTCCTGAGCTATCAGAAGAGACTGGATGACTCTGTTGTCGACGCCTGCCCGGGATGTAACACAGCACCCCATACCATTAAACACATCATAGAATACTGCATTTCACACAACCACTTACGCCAACAACATAATCTACACTCAATGAGAGCTCTGTGGGAAAGCCCGATCGTGGCCATGGCCTTCCTCAGGGACTCGGGGCTGTTCGGCCAGGCAGCTTTGGGAACAACAACAACAACTATATCTATAAATACATAAAACCCAATTAAACATACCTTTTAGCTATCAGAAACCTACATTATTATTGCATTTCTATTTACTATCGATGTCTACAGCTCCAACTTCCTTATAGAATGAAACTCGCAAGTGGTCAATTGTATTCTCTATTTGACAGTATTTGTAGTACAGTATAGGCCTATGGGATTTGAGCCGAAACTCGTGTTGTCCTGTGTCTCTCTCTACATTTATCCAATTTTATTTTAAAAGTTTGGATATTTCTTGCTCCCACCACCTCCCCCTGTATGTATATACTCAGGCACATACCCCATTGGGACGTTTTTCTACCAATTTTTTTACAAATTATGCTAGAAGGGGGATCTAATGGATTTTGGATTTTTTTTGTTTTAATACCACAAATTTTCCGAGTGTTTTTTATAAACATTTGCATCAATATATAGTGTTTGTAATTAATTAGAAATCTCGGGAAAACCTATTTCCCCATTAGGCCTATCGATCGATGTTGAGACACGCTCGCTCCCCGATAGACGATAGTGATTTGAAAAGACCTTAGCCTAACCTAACAACCTTACCTAACCTAACCTAGTATTATGGGTGGGGGCTGCTGCCCCCACACCCCCGCTGGTTGAGTACTAATCCCTTAACCTAACAAGTGCGCATGGGGGTAATTGGAAACGTCCCCCTGTGCTGACGTATTTGAGGTGTTTCCGTCACTAAAATATTCATTGTGCCATTAATAGCATTAATACTTATCCATATGCACCTATTATGGGTTGATTATAAAGGTATTAACCTGAAACAACAATAAAACAAGTGAAAACAGCGTTTGGATGGTCAAAATCGGAGATATAGCCCGCGAGTTGTATAATGTATGGGTGATTTCTAATGTTAGCACGAAAATATACCTCAGAATAAGGGAATAACAGGGAAAATAGGTGATAACTGAAGGAGAGGAGGAAAGTGGGGAAGGAGGGGAGGTAGAGGACTGAGATTTTGCATGGCCCAGGGGCCAAAAAAAAAATAAATAAATAGGAAATGTTTTATTTTTTTTTATTTTTATTTTTTCGATGTCAAAAGTTGATTTTTTTTTTCACTCACTCTTAAGTCTCCCCGCAGTCCGCCGGGGGAACTCTTAACCTCTGAAGTGCGCATGGGGGTAATTGGAAACGTCCCCCTGTGCTGACGTATTTGAGGTGTTTCCGCCACTAAAATATTTATTGTGCCATTAATAGCATTAATACTTATCCATATGCGCCTATTATGGGTTGATTATAAAGGTATTAACCTGAAACAACAATAAAACGAGTGAAAACAGCGTTTGGATGGTCAAAATCGGAGATATAGCCCGCGAGTTGTATAATGTATGGGTGAGGCAATCTGCTTTCCCGCCAATTTCCCCCAAGGCCACTGAGACACAGTCGATCGATACTCTCTCTCTCTCTCTTGCACTCGCTTGCTATCAGTGATGACCACACCCTCCAATCGGATTTCTAATGTTAGCACGAAAATATACCTCAGAATAAGGGAATAACAGGGAAAATAGGTGATAACTGAAGGAGAGGAGGAAAGTGGGGAAGGAGGGGAGGTAGAGGACTGAGATTTTGCATGGCCCAGGGGCCAAAAAAAAAATAAAAAAAAAAAAAAAAAATATAAAAAAAAAAAAAATTTCGATGTCAAAAGTTGATTTTTATTTTCTCTGACTCTTAAGAGTCTCCCCGCAGTGCGCCGGGGGAACTCTTAAGAGTCTCCCCGCAGCTCCCGGGTTAAGAGTCTCCCCGCAGTTCCCGGGTTAATAAAAAAAATAAAAAAATTGGCTGTCGATTATATGAAGGTGAAAGAAAAGTCAATGAAGTCTACGGTGTTTACTCTGCAATCTTCAGCTTGATTGTACATTGATAACGGGAAAGTACCGTATTGACAACCTTGTTACGAAAATAAAATTTTAGTACCATACTTTTATATTAGGTTTTTCCGAGGATTTAACACATTTTCATATGATCTTTAGAGCTATCGATGACTGAAAGTACCGTATTGACAACCTTGTTACGAAAAAAACATTTTAGTAGGCTACCATACTTTTTTATTAGGCTAGGTTTTGCAGAGGTTTAAAACAAATTTTCTTATGATCTTTAGAGCATATAGATTCATTATTTATCTTCAAATATATCAACAAAATTTGTGGTATTAAACTAACATTAAACCGAGGATCCTGGGGGGCTCAGTGGCGGACCAAACGGCCCGTCGTCCTCAAGAAGTTGCAGAGGAGGCTAACCACACGGGCCCGTCTAACGTCGTCTAAACCAGTAGCCTACCACCAAGGAGAACACCCAAGTCGAAATCAGTGGCACCCAGGGCGGGCTAGCCTACCCCAAACAGGCTAGGGTAAACCAAAATATTTACTCTGAAGTTAGCGGCGTCAGCGAGAATGTTCCGATGCACCGCTTGGCCCTAAAGACGTGGAAACATGACTTAGCCTATATAAATAATTAATCATAGCCTAGGCCTATTGTCATATCTGATATCAATACACTTTGACTCATCTAGGCCAAGTAGCCTAAAACACACTCTAAATTATACAACTATGTTAATAAATAAATAACATTAATGAATATCGTTATTAACGCCAATAACTATCAATGAAAATAGTGAAATATCCTATAAGATTTGTTTAGATTTTAGGCGAAAGCTAGGCACTGGATTTCTCGATATCTAATCTCAAATAAGTTAATATCATTGTTGTACTATATACATGAGATGATTGTATTTAGTAGCCAATATTAGCAATGTTAGTATGCTCTTTACACCAATATATTAATCAATACGAACAATAGAGCCTTTAATTGAATATATCCTGAATTGAAGATAAGACTAAAATGAAAAGTTTGTTTTGTTCAATGTAAGTTTCGGAACGCGTACCGCTTTTCATTTTGATGCGTCCGATCGTCTTGACACATCATTTTTCATGAAACGGTAAAAATATACTTTTTTCCTTTCATTACCATTTTTTTTTTTTTTTTTTTTTCAGCTACATTTAGACGATTTTATGAAGCTCAGGAAGGGTATATGGTAGTTTAAAGGATTGAGATAGTCTGCAGCCTTGTAATAGGTATACGTCCTTCCTTCCTAAGCTGCATGGAATAGTTTGCCAGAATACAACAAAATAAAAGGGTGTCACCGGCTCAATACACTCACATACAGCTTAATTTTTGCATTAACAAATGTACCTTGTTCATTATAGGTAGGCCAGAAATCCCCACCCCAACCTCTCATAACTCGAAATGTACTAGAGTAATCGAGCTAATATTTCTAACATTTGGGAAGAGCCAGCCAGGGAATAGGTGAGGAAACTTATAGTCCATTCGCTCTAGACGTTTTTGAGTTACAGAGGTTAAGGGTCACAATTTCTGGACTACCAATTTGAAACAGGGCATAGGTATTGTAATTTCAATGAGAGTACAGTACTGTAATATCCTTCAAGTACTTCTCAGTGCAGAAATCGTGACCCCTATCCTCTGTAACTCATAAAGGGCTACAGGCAAATGGGCTGTACATTTCCCCACTTAATTTCCCTGGCTGACTCTTCCCAAATGGTATTAATTCATATTTGTTTTCACCAACCCACCAATTAATTTACAAATAAACCTAACTAATGAAATCAATGAAAGTAATGAACACACATGGTATTCCAAGGATTCCAACCTAGGATATTAGCTCGATTACTCTACCCCTAACTTTTGTAACTCAAAAAGGGTAGGAGTCAATTTATCTCTCCTAATCCATGACCAGTTACCAATTAATAAGAACAAATAAATTAATATTTGACAGGTATCACAAAGCAACACATACTAAATTTAATCAAACAACAATGAAACACAATATCACTAACACATATGAAATGCTGGGTGTACAAAGGGAATTTAACCCTCCCGAAAATCCCCAGGCCCAGTGGCCTGCCTGGCGCTGTTTCAAACCCTGGTTAGTGATCTCAGTAGGTTTTACCAGACTGGTGTGGTTTCGAACCCTGGTCAGGGACCTCAGTAGGGTTTTACCAGATTGCGCTCTAACTCACTGTACACTACCATGGACGTACAATAGGATAGCAACCTTAGTTCTCCTTGAAAGAATCAGGTGATAGTCTCGTGGTGATGCATTAAGTGGTGGGTTTATAAGATTTCGCCACCAACGACTATTTTACACTATCCCAGACGTCAACTCGGGTAGTTTTGTGGTTGCGGGATTTTGCAGATAGGCTACAGGGTAATACATATATTTTTTATGTAAGAGAGAGATCGAGAGAGATTGCCTATTTTCATTTTTCATATAAATTAATAATACCCATTCAAAACAAGATGACCTTGTTTTACTTTTTATTCTGGCTAAAAGTAGACGATCTTATCTCGATCTCGATCTCGATTGATAATGTGTAGGGCGCTGGACTTGCGCATATCACACATATAAGGGTATTAGGGTGGAGGATATAGGATGGGGGGAGCTACTGTAAGTGGAGGGTTTATGGTGTGTGTGTGATGTGGGCGAAATGTTAGTTTATTCTGTGTTTGAATGTGTCTAGTGTAGGGCTATTTATTGTATCTTCTGGGAGACTGTTCCAATCCTGTATGGTTCGTGGAAAGAATGAGTGTTTGTAGAAGTCAGTATTAGTGTGGTATGTTTGGTACTTATGAGAATGTGTGTTACGAGTGTTGTGGGTGTTTGAGTTGTGTAGGTATTCATGTTTTTAATGTCAATATAATTGTGTGTGATTTTATACATTACTGTGAGTCTGTGCCTGAGTCTTCGAGTGTTAAGGGTTTCCATGCTTATTGTATTTTTGATACGGGTTGTGATGCCTGGGGTTTGCGTGTAATTGTGTGTGATGAACCTGGCTGCTTTTGTGTTAATTTTTCAAGTGTGTTAATGTTAGATTGAGTGTATGGATCCCATACTGCGGCGCAGTACTCCAGTGTTGGGCGAACAAGGGTGTTATAAGCTATGTGTTTGATGTCTCGTGTACAATTGTGTAAATTCCTCCTCAAGAACCCTAGTGTGCGGTTTGCCTGACTTTGTATGTGATGAATGTGGGTGTTGAATCTTAGGTTGGTGGAGAGGTGGACGCCAAGATATTTGTATGAAGGAACTGATTCTAGTGGTTGGTTGTGTAATGTGTAATTGAAAGTGATGGGTGATCGGGAGCGGGTAAAGCGGAGAAGTTTACATTTATCGGGGTGGAAAGACATCTGCCAGGTGTTCTCCCAATGTTCGAGGGCGTTTAAGTCTTGCTGGATAAGTCCACAGTCGTCTCTAGTCAGTATGGGCCTAAACATCAAACTATCGTCGGCAAATAGTCTAGTAGAAGAGTTAGGTGTTGACAGAGGAAGGTCATTAATATAAAGAAGGAAAAGAAGAGGGCCAAGAACGGTGCCTTGTGGGACACCAGAAGAAATGGGGACAGAGTCTGAGGAAGAGCCGTCAAGGAGTACTCGTTGAGTCCGTTTTGTAAGGAAATTAGTGATCCAGTGAAGAGTAGGTCCAGTTATACCGTAAAAAGCTCATTTATGCTGAAGTCTTTTGTGGGGTACTTTGTCAAAGGCTTTGGCGAAATCGAGGATAATAGCGTCAACCTGTTTAATGTCTCGTCGGTCCAGTTGTTTAGTTATGTCATGATATGTGGCAATGAGTTGTGATTCGCATGATCTTTTGGCCCGAAATCCATGTTGTGTGTCAGTAAGGATGTTGTTTGCATCTAGGTGATTCATAATGTGTTTATGTATAATGTGTTCTAAAATTTTGCATGGGATGGCTGTGAGTGAGATGGGTCTATAATTCTTTGGGTCAGTCCTGTCACCTGTCTTGAAAAGGGGAGTGATGTTCGCACAAAGCCAGTCAGGTGGAAGGATGCCTGTGTGAAGTGACTGAGTAAAGATGCTTTGCAGGATGGGGGCAAGGATTGAGGCACAATTTTTAAGGATGAAGGCAGGGATGTTGTCAGGACCAGTGGCTTTGTTTGTGTCAAGTGTCTCTAGTAGTTTCTGTATGCCGTTAGTCGTTATGTCTAGGTTGGGTATGGGTGGGTAGGGGTTTTCTGGCATGTTAGGTATTTGGTTGTTTTCTTGTGTGAATACTGATTGGAAATGAGTGTCGAGTATCTGTGCTTTGTGTTCTGGAGTGGTTTGTAGAGTGTCGTTGTTGTCTTTAAGTGATGTGATGGTGATGGTATCCTGCCTGCGCGACTTGAAAAATTTGAAGAAATGTTTGGTGTTGTTTCTGACGTTGTCTGCGAGATAAGAAGCTATGTGTTTGCGTTCCGCTTTTTTTATGTTTTTGGCAAAAATTTTTTGGTGTGATGTATATGCGGTCCAGTTTACAGGTGTGTTGTGTGTCTGCGCGCGTTTATAAAGTCTTTGTTTTTTGCGATGTTGTCTACGTAGATCCCTGGTGAACCATGGAAGAGTATATCTACTTGATGGGGTTTTTTGTGGTATGTATTTGTGCATGGCTGTATGGATGGTGTGTTGCAAGTTGTTCCAGTTTGTTAAGAGGGGTCTTGTGTGTGGGTCTGTTATAAAAAAAGTCATTTTTGAGTTTAGTCAAGTATTGTTTGATCGCGTCTAAGTCAGCTCTGGAGTAGATAAAGATAAGTCTTGGTCGCTGTTTTTGTCTAGTTGGTCGGAGATCAGCGTCAACAAGTACAATGTCATGGTCGCTCAGTCCTGGAACAACTTGTGTGTTTGTTATATGAAGAATGTTGTTAGTGAGAAATAGGTCTAAGGTGTGAGATGTGGTAGAAGGGCCGCCGTCGCCACCGGGGCGAATTTGTGTTCGTGTTGGCTTGAGTACTGTTTGTAAAAGTGAGAATGTATTGATGGTGTCTATGAAGGTATCGTGTAGTTGGCATCTGTTAGTGTGAGGAATGATAGGATCAGGAGTGTCAGCATCGGGAGGATCGAGGGGAGAGATGGCAGTCCAGTCAATGTCAGGGAGGTTAAAATCGCCTGAGATCCATATGTGCTTGTCTGCGTTAATACGTGCTAGGGATGTGTGAAGGTTGTGTAAGTAATCAGTGTTGGAAGAAGGTGGTCTGTAGAAAGCAGCGAGAAGGAGTGATTTACAGTTGGAAAGTTGGAGTTGGATCCAGACGATTTCACTGTCTGTGTCGAGGTCCGGTCTGTGTTTAACTGTGAGGCCAGGTTTGGTGGCAATCAGTACACCACCACCTTTCCCGGCCTCCGACAAGCGGTCTTTACGTATTACTGTCATGTTAAAGGGAGGTGGGAATATTTCTGTCGAGTCAATGTCCGGCGTCAACCATGTCTCTGTCCCTATTATGATGTCAGGGTTATAGGTGGTGATGGTATGCTGTAGTTGGGGTATTTTTGATTGGATGCTGCGAAAATTAATATTAACACCTTACGAGCGGCCTATGCGGTTTATTTATGTGTACCGCACAGCGGGGTGTTTTTAGCCAAAATAGGGCTGTTTACGTGATCATTTTCATGCTAAATAAGGACCCCAGAACGTAAAACTAGTACCTATCCCTGAAAGGGCATAAACAGAGCTTTCGAATGACACCATAACGATCCTTGTATGATGGATAGTTTTCTTGCAATAACCGTGCAACGCGAGTGCAAAAAGCAGGTAATTCGGTACTTTCAGTACATAATTGAGTATGTAGCGAGTGAGAGAGGGAGGAGGGAGCTGAGATTTGTGTCAGTAGGTTCGCCGCGGTGGTCTGGAGCAGTCATACGCTCGCTAGTCTCCTGCCACCACTTGTCTCTCTCTCTCAGCCACATTACGTGCTGAAATTGCCACTCGCCCTATGTCGAGCGCCGCCACATAGTCCAGCTTTTTTTAACTCGACTTATGTTGCTCGCCGCTAATTAAGGGTTAAGGAGGCGGAGGGTTGTTGGACTATGATGAGGAATGTCAGATATGGAGTCAAGTGAGTTGGGAAAAGATATGGAGGAACAGTCTAGGGTAGAGTCGGATGGTATGGAGGTGGAGTTGGAAGATAAGGAGGAATGAGACCTAGGGGGGGTAATGAAAGGAGAGATGGGGTGAGAGTTTAGGGAGGAGGAGGAAGAGATGGATGGATGGGAATGGATATAAGTGGAAGGTGAGGATTCTAAGGAAGAAGGAACTGGTAGTGTGGGGCTCATTGATAAGGAAGGAGATGGATGGTTTGAGGGTGGTAGTGATTGGTGAGAATCGTTTAGAGCAGGTGAGTAGTGATTATGTGAATGATTTTGGTTGGAATGGGGTGTATTTATTATTGAGGATGAGTTGCGAGAGGTCGATGAGTCCCCGGAACACTGGGAGAACATCTGGGGACTTGGTATTATGCTAAGAGTTAGTGGTGGAGAGCTGTGAGATGGAGTATGTTTGACTGGTGTTGAGTGTTTAGGGTTCAAGAGAGAGGTGTTTTGTTTAGGAGGATTGTTCGTGTTATGTTCATTTAGTGTGTCGAAGGAGTTGTATAATGGGATGGGAGAAGATGAGAAGAAAGAACTAGAGAAATTAGGCATGCCGCAACTGTCGCAGATCCACGAGACGCTATTGTCAACTAATCCAGCATAAACCTGTGTGAAAGATCCGAGACAGCTGACATGATACCAGCCTTCATGTTCGGACCTATCACCACAGGGTTCACACTGAATGGCCCTCTGCTCCCATTTAACCGCTTTTCTACAAATATAACATGGGTATTTGGGACAGTAGGGTCCAGGGTTGACCATAGCGCCTGTGTCTCCACACAGTAGCAACAGAAGTAGGATGGTGTGTTTATGATGTGTGTTTGTATTGCTGTGGTGTGGTTTGGAGCACTGATGATGATGATGTTGAGGGATAGTCTTAAGTATTGGGTTACAGAGAGGGCTAGTGTATGTTGTTGTGTCATTGTATGAGCTTGGTGGTATTTGAGCTAGTTTATGTGTAACTGAATGTAGTGTCAAAACAAGGAGTGTAATTGTAATAATATGTGAGGTAATGTGTGAGGCTAAGAAATGTGTTAGATGTAAAGATTTTACCTTATGTGAGGGTGAATATTTCCGGTGTTTGCGTGTTCTCGGCCATACTTGAACTGAGTTATTTTGGCCTGTCATGGTAGTTTGGGGTAGTTTCCAGTCAGGATTAATAACATATATTAAACGAGTATATTTTAAAAAATTGCTAGCGTTGCTTAAGTCAAAATAATGTTAAAAGGTCTAATTCTAAATTGTAAAAAAGATTACAATGCATCAAGTTAAAAAACTAATTTTAATGTTTGATTTAAAACCACTCAGCTGGACATGGGGGCGGGGCGAGGCAGGGCGGGAAAAGGAGAGGGAGCAGCTGCGTCCACACTGTCTGGCAGTTGGCACACAACTGTGCCAGTATAAAAAGTATATTATGCAGTATAAAAAGACCTATGATATATAAAGGGTTTATTGAGATTGTATTTACCTCTTTGAGTCTTAAAGGTAAATCATAAGGTAAAGAAAATCGTCTAATGTTAACCATAATGTGAATCCATTTGCAACCAACTGTCTTTATAGGTTCCAGTCAGTCAATGGGAAGGGAGGATCAGTCAAGGGGTAGGGAGGATCAGCATGAAACACGAGCAAGGAAAAAGAGGTGACAGGAGAAGAACACATATAACACTTCGCCCACCAAAAGCAAGCACATAAGCATTCAGAAGCACCAATCACTCATCAGCCCCCGAAATCATTGGCTTCACCTCAGATCTTTAAATTCCATACTATTGAAATATAATCATGTAGAACAAAATTATAGGCCTACCTCTTACAGGTGGTGGATTCTTTGTACCCCCTTCTCCCTTATGTTTAGCCTCATTATCTTGTTGTTGTTGTTGTCGTTCCCTATGCTGCATGGCCGAACAGCCCCGAGTCTCCAAGGCCACGGTCGGGCTTTCCCACAGGGCTCTCAAGGATTTGTGGTTTTGAGAGGTGTGGTACTTGCCCGAGCGATCGAAGCCACTCCCAGGTTCTCGTGCCCTTAAGGAAGGGGCAGGGGATTGTTGTGGCAGTTTGGCTCCCATGGTCGGCAGCTGGCTGTCCCCCATCGGTCGGCGATAATGTCCCCGGACGGAAGGGTCGGCAGCCCCAGGAGGTGGACCCACGACGTAGACGCCGCTACGCCAGGTTCAGCCTCATTAGTTTTGAGATTATAATAAGTTTCCGTGTCTTCTTATTTTATTGTTTAATAAGAAACATTTTCAGTCTTTTTAGGAAAACATTATAATTTTAATTTTGTTATCTGATTTGTTTGCTTAATTCTTTCAGTCTATCAGGGCAAGTTCCTTCCTTATATTTTGGCCATCATTAAAAGATTTTATTAAGTTTAGAAAGGAATTTTGGAAGTCAAAGCAATAATTGAGATATATTACTCCTTTGATTCCTGGAAACTCTTCCTAAATTAAAAACAATCGCTAAACAAAAATAACCAAATTATAATGAAGAAACTCGTCCTTGCGCATCATGAAGGGGTTAAGCAAACGGATCAGATAACGATTTTAAATTATAGTTTTCCTAAAAAGCTTTAAAATGTTTCCAATTAAAAATAAAAACAAAAGGACACAGGAATATTCATACATTGCTGCAGCTGACCAAGGCAAAATATAGGACAGCCTTTCAACTATGGCCAATACCGATGCGCAAACGAGTATAACACATCATTCCTGAGTCATAGACAATGTTTTCATATCCTATTCCACTCCTCCCAGACGATTCTCCTCACCAATTGTCAAGTTCTTCAAACCGTCCACCATCTGCTCCTTGAACCTACTCTCCATTCCTCGACCTTCCTCCATCTTTTCCTTCATCACTACTGCTGTCACCATCAACACTACTGGTCACCACCATCACTATCATCGTCACTAGTGATGTAGTAGTCGTCAAGGCTATGCTCTCCACCACCATTAATCCTATCATCAATGCTCACCAATGTCATTAGACCTACTACTCCCATCATCATCACTACAACTTTCACTATTATCACTATCACCACTACTACTCTCATTATCATCACTACTACTTTCATCATCACTACTACTTTCATCACTACTACTTTCACTATCATCACTGCTACTATCCTCCATCTTCCACGCCTCCTTCCTCCTCTCCATCTCCTCCAGAGTTATTTTCCATTCCTTTAGCCTTTTTTCCTCCTCATCAACCCTAGGCAACATATCCTCCACATGAACCACGAAGTTGTCCACCCAAGGGTATTCGCCTAATGTATGCAGCATACCCTTTTTGTGTACCATTTTCATTATGTGATAGTACCCCTTAATGACTTCAAATTGGTTACTATGAACGGCATACACTTTGGCAGACATAACCACCTGTCTCCAATACAAGCAGTTCTCTGCTGACATTTTTATCTGCTTTGTGGCTTTATCTTGGTAAATGAACCTTAACGCCCTCTGCGACTTTTTTTCTGAGCCATTTTGTTTACTATGGCCTTCTTGTGGAATCCCTTCTTTCCGATCTTAAACATTTCATACCTTCTTAGCCCCTGCTTGATCTCCTTTGCAAAACAATCCATGTCTTCAGGGGTGAACCAGTAAACCAATAGAGTTTCCCGTTTTTGTCATCATAACACGCGTTTTCTTTAGCTTCCGAGCCTTGGCGATGGCCATGAACCGAGTCTTTTATTAACACCGTAATCCGGTTTTTTGTTATGGGATCCGAATAACTCCTTTTTGTCTGGTGGCAGTCATTGTGTAAATTTTAACGGTGGTTTTTTTTGGTTATACATGTTTTTGTAAACTTTATTAATCTACTTATGTTAGATGGCTTAAATACACGTAATAATGAGAGCCAACAAATTCTGAATGTGTTCCGCGGACTAAGTTTTGTTTGGGTCTCAATGGAGGTGAAGTTCGCTCTGTTTTATCTAGATGCATATCGTAATTTATTTGTTTTCTACGTTATAGTGGCTTGGTGTGATTGCAAAAAATACGCCATAGTATGTGGCTGTGCAAAAATAGACGATATCTATACTAAATAGTTGTTTTTTAAGATAAATATTAATAATTTACATG